>VDFB02150661.1:0-25120 GCA_007258455.2 Sequoia sempervirens
TCCCCTCCTTCGTTCATCGTTTTTCGAGCATCTTTTGTCGTAGATCAATCTGTGCAATGTTTGAGACTTTGAATCTAACACCTGGTAGCTAGCCATCCTCCATTAATGACCTTGGAGGTCCAGATTTATCTTCTAAAAAAGCGAAATAGACTCACCAGAGAAAAAATGACTTTTTGACAATTCTAACTGGACCAACCTGATCGGGACGTATTTTTAAGCAATGAAAATCAGTTTGAGCTTTCCATGCAAAAATTCTATTTTTAGAAAATTTTGCCAGCATCCGTTTGACAACAAACCCAGAAAAACCCTAAATCACATCTATTTTTAGAAATTTCTAAAAATAGAAAAAAAATATTTTTAAAAATTTTCACTTTTGACAACAATTTTTACAAGACTTGAATCACTTTTACAAAATGTCTTAATGAAGCAAAAAAATTTAATTTTGGGTATTACAAATGGGAAGAATTCTACCAACTCATTCCACTTAACATTTTAGATTCAAATCATATGCAACTATGTATAGATGGGTGTTCAATTTCTCCCACCTTTTTTGGATGATAGGGTGAATATGCTCATTGTACAACTCTAGGGTGGGAATTTCACACAAAGGGCAGCCTTCATTTGGCTAAGAATGCCATCAATGCACTCATAGGTCTCCCCAAGACTAGGACTATCACAATCCCAAAGTTTGATGATAATCAAAATAGGTTGTACAAAAGATGTGATGTATCTCACATTCAACCAAGACATATCATTGATCAAAGTATACTTAACACTAATTGCGCAATGGGAAAAAGGGACTTGCCTTCGAGATTTTTCATGTACATATTTATTTATTGATTGATTTCTAAAAGGAGTTTAACTAGCACTAAGATTGAGTTCTATCGAAATCTCGTATCCTAATGTTGACTATTCTACCACTACCTCATCATATTATCCTTTCTTCCCAATTCCTTGGCAGGTGAGATACACTTGATCTTCTCCTATCTTTATTTCCTAAAGATGCGTCACATTTGGTTGATGTTCTTAATAAGGAGTTTTTTTGTCAAAATTGTTAATGCCTTTGACACTCCAATTTAAGATCTTCATGGTGCATTCATAGAAGGTTTCTCCCTTCTATTGTGACCTTTTCACACATCACCCCATTGCAAGATGGGGACCCCTAATTTTTGCTCCATTCTGGTCTTTTGGCTTTGGTTTTTGTCTCTCTCTCTCTCTTTCCCTCTCTTTCTGCTGTCTGCCTTTCGAGGATTGTGCCCGTCATTGAGCTTAAACGTAAAAATCTAGCCAAGTCTGAAAATTAGGGTTTGTGCTTTCTTGGTCAATCTAGGGTCAAACGAAGTGAATAAATTGAAAACAGAGATTAACATTGCTGTCAGTATGCTTCACTCTCAGCTAAGTTTCATAAGATTCTGACAACTTGCTATTTTTAGTAAGTGTGTAATTCGAGGTGTTCCTTCAGCACTTTTGAAGTTTCTACAGTCACACTACATTCAGAACACATCAAGCTACTGCATGCAAAATTTGGTGAAAGCGGAACAATTTACTGTGCATTTTAGATTCCGGCTTCGAGGCGGTTGAGGGTTTATACACGAGTTTTCCGATGCATGTGAGGATTCGCCACGGGTTTTACTACGAGACCTTAGCGATGGTGCGCTTATACAAAGTGAGATACTTGAGTTTGAGTTGATCTTAGAGGCTATTTTTAGGGTTTGCATGTCAGGGTTTTCTTTGCATGTCTGCATATTCCTTATGGGTTTTTCAAGAGCTTCGCAGTGATGTGACATGCAAACGGAGATAATCACTTATTCAAGAACTTACTATTTTTAGCAGATGCATCCCGGCAACCGCCTCCCAGCAATTCAGAATCACGAACTGATCGCAATGCAACAGAAACGAGAACAAACAGAGATCATTTGATAGGCATGCAAGACAAATTAGGGTTTCTAGCTTCAGGACCCAAAAGGAGGCATAAAAAGTCAGAATTTTCGAAAACCGATGTATACCACCGCGATCAACATCCTTCAGGCTATCCGCTAGTAAAATTTGAAGACAAATGGAGCTTTATAGTAAGTCATTTCAGAAACTGGCTAAAAATAGTAAATCAGCAGCAGGCGCCGGTATCAACAGGCAGGTCACGTGGTGAGGAGCACGTCATTCAAATTTCAAGTCAATCGGAGTTGTGGAGGTATCAGATACAAGCAGTTACTATAAATAGCAAACTACCTTCAGAAATGGGCTAAAAATAGCAGGCCAACTCAGGGTAGCAGTGTGAACAGGCTGACAGAGTCATGAAGATCCAGTGTTTGAAATTTCAAAGCAATCTAAGCTTCAGAAGTATAGAAAATAGAAGACTTACTATTTATAGTAAGGCATGGAGAAGCTGGCGAAGACAAGAAAAATGACTAAGTCTGAGACTTCATCCAGTACCACCATGAATATGCGCCCTCAAGAAGAATGGAGGTGTTTGAAATCTTCAAGTCTGAGAAAATCTTCCTGCTACCTCAATATGCGCCCAGGGAAGGATGTAGAAGCATAAAAAATTCTAAGGCACAACTTTCATCCTCTTCCCTAGGCAAAATGCACCCAACATACCTTGGTGCCATGGATAAAATCTAAGTTAAAAACTTTCATCCACCACACATGCTAGAATGCACCCACAAAAGAAGCTCTAAGAAGTCAAAGCAAAAACATTGAAGTTTCCTTCTCCCTCAAGTATGATATGCGCCCATGTCAAAAGGGTCAATGGTCAACAAAACAAGCTTGGCGTTGAAAATGTTTATCCTCCACACATAGCCAAATACGCCCTCAAGGTGATGACATGCAGAATATTTTCTAAGTATAACTTCCATCCTCCTAGAGGCATCAAATGCGCCCATCTTAAGAGGGGGGTCAAAGATTCAAGGAAGAAGTCAAAATGTTCATCCATCTCCCATGTTCAAATGCGCCCAAACCAAGGCATGTGAAGACAAAAGGAAAGAAGCTCAAAGGTCAAAAGCAAGTAAAAGGCATTGAATACATACAAGTGGAGAATAAAGACAAAACGTCTCCATGCAAAGATATCCATGTAAAGACAAGGCGCATGCATGCAAGCAAGTGGGAAAGGACAAACATTTACATGCAAGAGGAATCTAGGACGTCCAAATAAATAGGATGCTAAATACGCCAAGTTTGAGATGAGTCAAAATGAAAGTAAAATGGGCTAAATAAAGATCCCTCTCAATATGCCAAATGCGCCCATAAGGAGCTAGAGGAGAAAGTCAAAGTCAAAAGTTTCATCCTTCACCATATAAAGAATGCGCCCAACTTCACAAGTTTCAAAGCTGGTCAAAGGCGTTGGAAGCTAAGTCCACCTCAACAAGTGAAATGCGCCTTAGATGCAAGGTGGTGAAATTAATATGATAGGCGTGGGAATTTAAGAGAAAATATCCTTCATGACAAGCTAAATGCGCCCAAGGCATTCAAGAAAGAAAATTTCTCTAAGTGAATTGAAATAAAATTTCCTCACCACAGGCAAGCTGATTGAGATGAATAAAAATTTTCGAAGGCAAAAAAATTCAAAAATGCTAAGTGATTTAAATTTTTTTTCTAAGGAACAAAATGTTCTTCCTTAGGAAAAACGCCTAAGTCTGGTGAAGTGATGAAATTTCCTAGGATATGAACAAAATTGCCGGAGATGAAGTCAAATGATGCCAGCTGCACAGGGTTGATAAAAAATTTCAAGTCAGAGCAACAAGAAATGTTCACAGATGTGAAGAACGGGATTAAATTTGTTAAAAGTTATTTTTCCAAGGTTTAGAATTCAAGAAAAATTAAATGAACCCGTTCATTGTATACCCATGAATTCGACAAATTTTGAAGAAAATTTTCTTTTGGGTATTGAAGATCTCCGATGAGAAATTGATTTTAAAGTCTTCCACGCTTCGCCATAGCCTTCAGGATGGAGATTTTTGATGGGCACTTAAATAATGAATTTCCTAAGTAAAAGTTTGAAAAAATTTCTAAGGAAAGAAATGTTTGTGAAGATAAAATGCCTCGGCGGATGAATTTGAAGTTGGGTGCCTAGAGCCGTCCGGGACTACACGATGAAGCATTTTCTCACGAACTGTAGTCGGATGAAATCTCAGTGAAGTCTTGTGCGGCGAGAATGCAAAGATGGGTTGGAAATTTGGCTAAGGCATATGAAGGAATTTGTGAGGCATGGGTTGGCTAAGAAGCGATGAACTATGGAGATCAAAACATGAAAATCACGGTAAGTAAGTTGAGTTTATATTATGAAGTGTTCTTCTCCTTGCTTGTTTCTGAGAGGAGCGTCGAGACCAGGTAACAAAGTGATAAAGAAAAATAATCGAGATACGACGTTTCCTTCTCGAAGGAAGAAAAGTTGCAAGAAAATGGCTAAGTGTTGAGACTTAGTGACAGAGAAGAAATGTTTTCAAAACTCAAGATGGAGAAAAGATTGGAAGCTCGAGCAAAGTTGAAGAACAACGTCAAGAAGAAGATCAAGAGCAATGTGAACACATTTCAAGGCTGGAATCTTCTAGAAGGATGATGGACATTAATGGCTCATTTATTACCCCACCCCTCTTGATGGCGGTTTTTAGGGTGAATCTTGTTTAGGGCTGAGGTGGCACGATCCTGGCCATCCAGCCGATTGTAATCTGAGCCGTCCATTGGACTTGGCCAGCTATAAAAGGGGCATCCCCCCTCATTTGTATCTAATTAGATCAGAGTTAGGATAACAGAGAAGGAGTAGAGAGAAATTGATAGAGTAGAAAGTAGAATAGTTTAATAGTATAGTTTAGGTTGAAGAGGAAGGAAAGTCTTCCCTTTGAATACTTTGTAAGAAGTTGTCGTGAATGTTTTCATAATAAAAGAATTTTCATTGAAGGTGATTTCTTCTTTGTTATGAGTAGTTGTCGAGGCTTCTTCGTCCTTCCAATTCACGTAGCAACTTGAAGTAGCTTAAAGTAGAATAGTTTTCATTTCCATGCAAGTATTTAGTAATTGTGGAATGTGGTGCTCGATTTGAACAAGACTTCGCTTGTCCATACCACTAGCGGGTTCGCTGACGGTGGGTTCGCCCTGCGTGGTCAACTGGATTACTTTTCAAACTTAACTTCGATTGTGATTCATGTGTTTGTATGCATCGTCTTGATGGTACTTGCATGTTGAGTTATAATTTGAACATCTTTCGCTACTCCTTTGAAGATTGCACCGGTTTTGTGGAAGTTGTTCGAAGCAAGGCAAAGCAAGGCTCGGTTGAAGTCTGTAAGAATTGATCGCCATGTCTCACGCCTTAGAGTAGAACATAAACTTCTTAGGCCCTACACTCTTTTAAATTCAGTCCATTTCTGGTTAGAATTAGGAAACTTGTGCTCACTTGCCAAATCATCCAAATTATATGAAATCCCTTAATCCACTGTCTGTTGTCAACCGTCGAACAATTGTGTAAGTCCCCTTGAAATACCAGCAAAATCACATCAAGCCAACTGAGACTATTCGCACTGAAGGAACCTTGGAGTTAAATGTATGACCTATCTCGCAATCTTAGCATGCAAGAAACTTTGTTCAAGAGAGGATAGAGTAGTCGTTGGCGACTTTATTCTGTGTTGGTGTGGTCGCAAAAATCACGCCGACACCTTCCACTTGCAAAAATGTTTGTATCTTTGGTGTGGTCCACTTAGTAGCTCTTCTTGAGATTCTCTCTTAATTTATTTTCTTTCTTGACTTTCTACCTCATCTTTGATTTGGATGCCCATGATTAGTTGAGATTTAATTACTTGGGATCTTGTGGTTATATTTCTCAATGCTTTCTCAAAGTAATCAGATCATCTATTGACCCCCCATATTTTCTATTTACACCACTATGCTCTCCTCCAAATATTTCGTAAGAAGCTTGTTTAGTATAATCCACAAATTGAATTCTTTGATTAATCTCTCCTCAAGGTTGTAGTTAGTCAAATAAATAAAGTTATATTAGTTATTGTCATCAGCACTTATTATATCGTTGTACATGGTTGATAGTTACCAAGGGTTGGTAATTCTCAACCAACCGTCGACCACTTCAAATATTGGCATTGTATACGAAGAAGTGGACCACATGCATGGAAATTCCTAGAACATTTTGTTGAATCATATGAAGGAATATATTGACACATCCTTGTGAATTGCTGTTATGTATTGTCTATAGTTCTTGTATTTATTGTTAATTCTATAATATTCAATCAAGTAGGAATAGCAGAAAACATTTGGCATCATTGCCTTAAAATAAACCATGTTAGATTTGAGCAATTCATGCCCTTAGACCTCAATAAAGGTAGGAAAGACAACAACGTGGTGAAGACCATGAGATTGGGCGATCTTTAAGGATTCTCGAGCAAAGGGAACAAAGGATAAGATTACGAGAAACACTTGAGGAAGATACAACTATATGATTCCCAAGTCAGAGCCCTTCCTGAGAACGCAGTCAATTTGAAAAGTCAAGACAACCTTCTCTAGACGAGGGAAGTTGGGGGACGAAGTCACAGTCCTTCACAAAATTGTACAAGTAACCTTCGGGGCACTGAAAGGTTGTCAATTGGAGGAGACGAAGTAGAGCCAAGCGAGTGTAAAATAAAATTTGAAGCCAAAACAAGTGCATGGAAGGCTAAATCCAAGGAAAGAGTTGGGGATTCCTACATGGCCGAGAGTGCAAGAAAAGCATCAGAACATTCAAATCAAAACTCCCTAGCAAGTAAATTCCAAGCACTAGGTTTGCATCAAAATAAAATCATGGTAAGCCCTAGTGGAGAAAAGCAAAAGTTGCCCAAGTTTACAAGGAATGGATCGAAGGACCTCGTTAGGCACTATAAGACTTGTTGAAAGTGATAAAATTATCAAAAATGGCATGATACTCTTAAATCCCTGGTCTAGTTTAAAAAAAATAAAATAAAATCATTTTGGGCCATGTTAGATGGAAGAGCAACATTTTTTTTATTTTTCAATTTTTTCCCAATTAAATTCCTAGTGTTAAATCACATTTATACTTCTAGCATGCTAAGTCAAACCCTATCCTAAGCAATTCTCCTAAGGTTGTAGTAGCACTTGCAGACTTGTCTAAACTGCACATCCATGACTACACATAGAGATAGTAATACTAGGCTAAGCGATACAAGTTCCCTTCTACCATGAGATCTGGTGATCTTTAAGGATTCTCGAGCAAAGGGAACAAAGGATAAGATTACAAGAAACACTTGAGGAAGATACAACTATATGATTCCCAAGTCAGAGCCCTTCCTGAGAACGCAGTCAATTTGAAAAGTCAAGACAACCTTCTCTAGACGAGGGAAGTTGGGGGACGAAGTCACAGTCCTTCACAAAATTGTACAAGTAACCTTCGGGGCACTGAAAGGTTGTCAATTGGAGGAGACGAAGTCGAGCCAAGGGAGTGTAAAATAAAATTTGAAGCCAAAACAAGTGCATGGAAGGCTAAATCCAAGGAAAGAGTTGGGGATTCCTACATGGCCGAGAGTGCAAGAAAAGCATCAGAACATTCAAATCAAAACTCCCTAGCAAGTAAATTCCAAGCACTAGGTTTGCATCAAAATAAAATCATGGTAAGCCCTAGTGGAGAAAAGCAAAAGTTGCCCAAGTTTACAAGGAATGGATCGAAGGACCTCGTTAGGCACTATAAGACTTGTTGAAAGTGATAAAATTATCAAAAATGGCATGATACTCTTAAATCCCTGGTCTAGTTTAAAAAAAATAAAATAAAATCATTTTGGGCCATGTTAGATGGAAGAGCAACATTTTTTTTATTTTTCAATTTTTTCCCAATTAAATTCCTAGTGTTAAATCACATTTATACTTCTAGCATGCTAAGTCAAACCCTATCCTAAGCAATTCTCCTAAGGTTGTAGTAGCACTTGCAGACTTGTCTAAACTGCACATCCATGACTACACATAGAGATAGTAATACTAGGCTAAGCGATACAAGTTCCCTTCTACCATAGTTCATGACTCCATATTGTAATTTTTTTCGATGCCATGGATATCATAATCCATGAGTTTTGTACACCTTAAACATTTGACCATAGTTTACATACTCGGAATCCGAGAGTACTCGGCAAGCCCAAAAAATTTGACTTGGGAAAAACTTGGCAAATACTCGACAAATACTCGGAAAATACTCAGCAAATGTGTGGATATTTATGTATGTGTATACTCAAGACTGCACTGTGCACACATACATATCTATAAACATACACAGGATGCCAAGTTTGCATGCATATACACACACAAACATATTTATATACACACAAACATGCCAACTTTGTGGGTTTTTTGCGACCTACTAGAGATTACTCGATAATTTGACGGGAGAAAATCCATCCGCATACTGCCCGAGAGTAAAAGCAGAAATTACTCGGCATGCAAATTTTTTGGAGATTACTCGGCTACTTGGAGAGTAATCGGAGAGTATGTAAACTATGCATTTGACAATATTTATATATCTAAAAATGTTTTCCTTTAACTAAAATTAGCTTTTATACTCATGATTGATGTATACTTGTGTATGGGATCAAAGTAGCTTCTATTTGATTACTTTAGTGTATTTAAGTTTATTTATAGAAGGGTGAATGATACAAGTTTTAAATCCTTAAAAATATCTATATTTCATGGTTTTTCTAATTTGCCATGTCAGCGTCAAGTCTAGGCGCCGAATCAAAGTCTAGGTCAAAAATCAGCTTGCCAAGTTTGTGTCAAGTCCAAGTCTTGTAACTATGGTTGGAATGCAAAGATTAACAAAGGCAAGTTGTTATGTTCTTAAAAGTTGCCTAATCCTAAATTTGCAGTGATAATCCTCACCCATTTCTTAGCAATGTTCCATGTGGATGTGCCATTTACAATGATAATCCTCTCCCCTTTTTTTGGAAATGTTCCATGGAGATGTGTCCTTGGGTGTTTGGTTGAGTTATTTTAATAGTCATCCCTCTGCTGTCCCTAAAATTTGAGAAAAAAACTGTCATCCCCAAAGCTCCATCCCCACATTTCAGCAAACCCCTGTCCAAGAGACTTGGAGAAACACTGACAAATACTCTGTTACCATAACCAGTATTGCTTTTGTATTAAATTAATCAAATGGGATCAAAGTAGCTTCTATTTGATTAGTTTATTGTGTCTTTATTTAGAAGGGTGCATGATACAAGTTTTAAATCCTTAAAAATCTCTATATTTCATGGTTTTTTAAATTTGCCATGTCAGCATCAAGTCTAGGCGCCGAGTCAAAGTCTGGGTCAAAAATCAGCTTGCCAATTTTGTGTCAAGTCCAAGTCTCGTAACTATGGTTGGAATGCAAAGATTAACAAAGGCAAGTTGTTATGTTCTTAAAAGTTGCCTCATCCTGAATTTGCAGTGATAATCCTCGCCCATTTTTTAGTAATGTTCCATGGGGATGTATCATTTACAATGATAATCCTCTCCCCTTTTTTTGGAAATGTTCCATGGAGATGTGTCCTTGGGTGTTTGGTTGAGTTATTTTAATAGTCATACCTCTGCTGTCCCTAAAATTTGGGAAAAAAACTGTCAACCCCAAAGTTTCATCCCCACATTTCAGCAAACCCCTGTCCAAGAAACTTGGAGAAACACTGACAAATACTCTGTTACCATAACCAGTATTTCTTTTGTATTAAATTAATCACATTATGAACATACAAAGTTCTCTGCCTTCAAACAAGTATATCTTGAACTTCATGTTTACACAAAATGCCTGTCATTGGTTACTTGTGTAAGCATATGTGTTTGGTGATGTACAACAAAAACTTTATTACTGTTACCACATTACAATATTGCTGGGGAATACAAATGATGGATGTTGCGAGTTTATTAGATAAAAGGTATAATGTAGCTACAGAGCATCAGACCTTCTATTTCATGTACTCCCTAGTTTAACGTAGGTACAAAACAAGGCCCCATCCTGCTCATCCATGTGTATTAATTGCATTCTCTATCGTTCTCATGCACAATGCAGTATGCAATAAATGAAATGAGAAATATGATACATTCAATATCTAGTGCATGGTCTAACTTTTAGAATTTTTCGAACATTTAAATTTTAATTTGTAAGGAAGGAATTTGAGCAGAGAGAAGCTAGTGGACTTTTAGAGGACATTACAAAACTTGCTCAAGTGTAAAATATAAATTCAGTATAAAAATCATGTTTCCTCTTGTTTCAAAAGACTACTGAAAGAAAAGAAGATGCCACCTCTGTGCTTCTATGACCATCGACCCATCTTCTGGCCAGTGTTGTAGTCCGAAGGCGCATTTGTCCACTACTGTGCTGATAACTACAAGAGAACAGAAACCAAACAAAAAGAAATAAATCAATTTGATATATACACAATCCCATAAATTTATAACGGTAGACCACTGAAGCACAAAGCCTAACGAGCATCAGAGAAGTATTAGATAAGATTTTGTATAATGAATGGAGCCTCTTACTATGTTAGAAACTGAAAAAGGAACTGATTACTATTAGATTGCCCTGCTGCTCCAGATAACTCCTTTGGGATGACATCAAAAAATATACACAAAGAAGTGCCTTTTTCAAGACCACACAACTTCCAGGCAGTCGTATTTCCTTGGCCAATAACTGTATCTGAGCAAGAGACTCCCCTCTGGAAAAGTAGCAGGAAGCTGCATGTTGATTTCACAAATTGATAGCTACACCTTATTCATAAGTCAACAATTTACAGTCTACATTTAACACGTCTAACATACCTTGTCCAGAGAAGCACATGGCCCAATAACACCCTGTATCTTAACATCCCTTGAGCAGTTCACCTCAAAAATTCCACTGTCAAAAAGAAAATACAAAAGAACCAAACTAAAGCTCTAGAAGATTTTATTAGATCACCAATGCAGCCATAACCAAAGGAAAGGAAGGGAGAAATTGAACCCAAAAAAAATCCAAGGAAATAAAGAAATTAATATTTGAGTAAATGAAGCACAACAAAAAAAATACTTAAAGTACACCAAGTAAGAATAGTAAAGTGTTGGATGAAAAGAAAACCCTAAGAATTAAAAAACCTAGCTTAAGATTAAAACAGTATAACCATAACAGGGACACAAACCCAAGTAAATGCAAAATATTTTAGGCAAACAGGACTTCCACTTTCCTTTGAATTATTTTACGTCTTCAAACCTCTTGATTAAGGATATCATTTTAACCTTTTCTCAGAGAAGTTGTTACGCCTGATCACTAATTAACTAATTTGATAAAACACTAGAAAAAAATATTCAATTAGTGTTAATGTAACTGCCAGCTTGGTGAGTATAAATTTTAACCCAACTAAAACTATCTCATTACTTATTGAATTATGGACATATTTTATTCTACAATGTATTTGATGAATGCTTTATCATATAAATAGTTAAAGTTTTCTACATTTTTTAATTTTCCCTATTTTTAAATTGTTGTCCCCTATCGTCCCCTACAAAATGGCCTCTAGGAAACACATCCCCTCATCTCCCACCATTCCCATCCTAGAAACTTGGTAAAAAATAGGCTTTCTTAAATAAGTTGTCTAGAAGGTAAAGGGTAAAGAAAAAAAAAAGTCGTCCATCCAACATGGTGAAGAAGCAGAGTGAATGTGTTATGCAAGAGACCTAGGAGCTATGGACAATGAAGGAGCTAATCTCAAAGATAAAGAGGATGTTAAGGAGTGGCAACCCATGATTGTCGATATCCATGCATAAGTCAATAAGCTTTGCTTAATACCAATAAGCTTCATTTCTCAACTAGTGAGCCAAGAGTGCCTCCTAGCCATGTTAGGATAGCCCCTTGTTTCCCTTTCCCAATCATCTCATCCAACTAGCAAGTATTCTCTTAAAACACAAAAGATGGCAGCCTGCAAGAGCTAGAGCTAAATTCATGAAGCCACAAGAGAACAAGACTTCTTTAGATCTTTTCAAACCCTTTCTAAGCAAAGCAAAGGAAGAAAAGGGAGCAGTTTGCAACAATTGGAGAGAGAATGTGTAATAACCCATCCTTAATTTTTTCAAATTTGCACCTGTTAGTGTCAGCCAAATAGTAATGATAAACAGTAGGGTAAGCAACCCTCCACTTTCTAATCACCCAGATCCCAATGAGGGCAAGGTGAGAGCATATGGTGAGAAGGCTTACAACTATTGTACCTCTAAGCAAACCACTTCTTCAATGGGGTGAGTAAGCAAAGCAAATGCATGAAGGGAAATCATCCGCTTATTCAGTGGAAATTACAACAAAGAAGATAAACACTTAGCAGCAAGCTAACCAATCCAAAGTAAAGTTCTCCACTTGTTCAGCAGGTTAAACATGAAAGAAAACTAAAATTCAACCACTTGTTCAGTGGAAGTAGCATGTAAAATAAAGGAAGCTCAACAACTTATTAAGCAGAAGCACCACTTGTTCAATGGGGTAATGAAATATTCCCCCTTAATTTTTTTCAAAATTAACAATCAAATCAGCAACCAAACACTGATTAGCGTTAGCTCCAAGAATGCAAATCAGCAAAGAAGATAACTCTAACCAAGAATGTTCACCAAGATCCCAATGTGGGCGAGGTGATAGCATATGGTTAGAGGATCGTTAGGCATAAACAAAGCTGAAAGTACAATTCATCTGCTGATGCAGGCATCCACAAGCGGTGGGAATACTCCACTTATTCAGTGGGTGAGTTTACAACAATTATTAGGCGGCGAGCCAGCCTTTAAATCCACTCTTCCACTTATTAACGTGGGGGGAATACTGTCCACACAACCACTTATAACGTGGGGGGAAATTACAAACAAGATAAATGTTTATTCTAAAACTCAACCACTCAATCGTGGGAGTATAAAAACAGATATAAAATTGCAGCAATAAAGAAAGAGCTGTTAGTACTACTAATCAGCTTTACAATAATGAAAATAAGCTGCAAACTCAAAGATATGCTTCCTAAATCAACCAATAGTTAGAGTATCACTTCCTCTAACATTTACAATGATTAAATGATATGAAATTGAAGCACAACCAGCAAGATACCAATATTTAACAAGTCTGATCAGAAACAGTGTTAACAGAAAATCAGACCAGCAACAAGAAAACTCACAAATTGTTCGTATATTTCCCGAATCAGCTCGGAAAGTCTCCAAACCACAGCCAATCAATAGCTAGAGACTAGGCGTCCATGTTCCAAGAAGAAATCGAGCCAAAAACAGAGAGAAACAGGTGGCACGAATTCCAATGCATCCCTAAAAAAGTACGGCCTCCTTGGAGAAGTCGACCTTCTCTAGAAAAATCAGCAGTCAAAGATAAATTCCCAAAATTTGCAGAAAGGGTCACCCTTCACAGTTGCACAGCATGAGCGAATACCCAGAATGAAATAAAAATCGGTGATGAAGCTATGAACAGAAATTAGCTTCAGCCAATTACAACAGCAGTACAAACAGATTATAAATCAGCAATCTGCTTGTAAATAAAATCACCATTGAGCACTATCCACACTCCTGAATGAAGCATCGTCTTCAGAAAATCTTCCTAGGAAGCCATAGTTGTAGGCCCGAAGAAAGAATGATTTGCTAAGCTTCCCCTTAGCCAGGTTCTGGATTCATTCCAGCAACGTAACTTTGCTCTTCAAAAATATGCATAATCAGCTCATCATAAAACATCAATATATAGGCTTCAGTTGGCAAATGAAGCAACAAAAGACTCTTCAACTTCCCAAAAGGGGCGCCACCTTTTTGCTCTTTACTTTTTGAAATATTAAAAAATCATTCAACTTCTCCTTTAGGCGTCCAATTCACTTTTGCAATAATAAAGCATTTAATAATTCATTAAATGCACCAATGACCCCTTAATGACCCCCTTTTAAAAACAACTTGAAGTGATAATTCCTAGGCGTGGGGGTACAACTGAGAAACATAAAAAATGACTAAGTATAAAACTTAATCCATGAAGATAACCAACCAAACTGAAACTGAAGAAGGATAAGATGACTTGAGCTGAACTGATGCCGATGCCACTGCCACAAATTGACTTACTAAAAATAGCCAACTGCTATAAATAGTAAATCCTCAACAAAACTCACAGAAACTGAACTGAACTGGAAGCAGGACTTAATGAAAGTGGAAACCCTAAATCCAATACTGCTTAGCCTACGAGTTTCCGGAAATAGGCTAAAACCCAAAAAAAGAGCGCAGGGCTAAATTGGGGACATTACAGGTAAGTAGCAATATGAATACAAGAGCAATCACCAATAGTATTACCAATGGTGTTACAATAAGCTCATCAAGAAAATGCTTCAGAATTTCATATACTGCTGTTATACAAGGAAAATGATAAGAACATGAAGCATAACTCCCCCCAAAAGATGCTACAATGAAAATATAAGAACTCCCCCGCAAAATACCACAGATACCTCAATATGAAGACCAAAAATGATAGGAGATGATCAAGAACATCATTGCCACAGGTCTGATATAACGTAACAGCAGTCTGATATGACCAACCAGCAAGTTCCCAACTCCACCAAAACACCATGGAACTCAACCAAGGTGTAAGCAATGCCAAGGACAAACCTAGGCACCCTCTAATCAATCCAAACAGCAATGACAAGGCAGGTTTGGAAGCCAAACAAGAACAAAAGGCAGTAACAACAGCAATAATGCCCTCAAACCAACATGTACAGCCTTCCAAGAGGGGCGACCAGCTCCATAAAAACCAAACCTCCTTCAAAAATTCTAAAACCTTGAGCAAAGGGGCACCCAAGTACTTGGAATCCAATGAAACGATACCCCACAAAATGTTATGCCCTCCTCCAAATAGCACGAGCATAAATACTAGTTTTTCCTAGGTGAAAATGGTGTGCCCAACAAGCATTAACCCTCTACGAAGCACTCTAAAAACACTCCAAACCTCTGCACAAATAGTTCTCATACCAAAACATAGCTAGAAATCATCACAAGTAACCAAAACTAAAAACAAACCATCACCGATAAGCTCCAAAGGTGATTACTGAATGCAATCACACTCCACCAGCTAGGGATTATCTTTCAAATCCAAAACCGGCAACCTAAAGAACACTCTAGTTCCAATCCGGCAACATAACTTTATCTCCAATTTTGCATAATCTTCAAGTGACAGCTTGAGTGCATTTAAATAGGAAATGAGGGAGAAATTAGGGCAACCATTTTCAAATTCCCTTTTCCCTCCAAATGGGATGCCCAAGTCCAAAGGGCAATTAATTTAATTTTAAATTCAATAATCCTTCATCTAGGCATCCACTTTAGCAAAGGCAAAAACATCTTTTATAAACAACTTAAAGTTACCATGTCTAGGCGTGGGGGTCCAATGGGCCTTTTTAAAACTTCATAATTTATAACTTAAGTTCGCAAACTTGCCTTTTTCAACCTCCAAGGATGGTGGAAGCACTGAACTGCCAAAATTGACAAAACTCACCAACTGAGAATGCCACCCCTACCAAAACTAAAAACCCAGTACCCAACTACTACCAGGACCACTACCAAAAATAACACTTACTAAAAATAGCATATTGCTAAAAATAGTAAATATGTCCAAACTCAAAATAAGCTCAATCTAAGGTGCAACTATGACTTACTAAAAATACTAAATGCTAAAAATAGCAGTTACTGCCCACCAAGGATATCCAAAAACCTAAAAAAACCCAAAAAACTCTCTAGTAATCATCTACAATTACCCCTTGAAAGTGCTGGTAAGAAACCTCCAAGAATCTTGGAATCCCCTGAAATGCCTTTGAATAGCCTACGGGACTCTTGAAATAGGCTAACGGTCACTGAAAAGCTTAGGGCTAAACAACGGACATTACAGAATGATGCAATAGAACAAACTGGAGGCATGAACTGCCCTTCTAGGGCTTGGATTGGACCCTAGGTTCTCAGTCTATTTTGAATTGTTACTATTTTGTGGGATTTGATGTGAGTCAAAGTGCTACTTATTTGTTGTTTAGTTACAAAAGAATGAAGTATGATAGTTATATGAGTAAAAGGTTAAGATTATGTTCGTTTATACTCACAATAGTTTGTACCTCTTGCAGTTGGGAAGTAGAAAGACTCATTTTTAACCCTTATTTATTATCTAAGAAAAAAGAGTTGTCTTATGATATGATATATAAGAGTTATGTTAGGAATGCCATTAATTTTTCATGATACCGGTTCTCTTACTTTCATTCTCCTATGACTCCTATGGTTCTCTATAGATTGATTGGACATGACAATACCAACATGGATTTCCATCAGTTCTATTATAGCTAGAATTATACATTATATGTGAAATTAAAGGAAGAAACTTCATTTTGTATCCTATGATGTATTTTAACTGCTCTTTGTTTCACCAGAGAAATTTAGTGATAGCCTCATTGCTTTTACATTAGAAGCCATGAAAGGCTCGCCCTATTTTCTCAAAAAAGATGGACAGATAATATCTTTAGTCCCTTGTATCTTCATCAACTAGAGCAGTTATATCTCGTTTTACTGTGTCATTTTACTTGGTCCATCATTCTTTCTTACTCTCTTTTATTAAAAGAGTTGCCCATTACTAGGTTCTCCTGTTGGATATTATTTCTGACCAATATAATCCACTCCCATAGACCTACTTGGTCATTTTTGGACATTAATATCTCATTTTAGAGTTTTATTTTACTTGGTCCATCATTCTTTCATACTTTCTTTTATTGAGGAGTTACCCAAAACTAGATACTCCTATTGGTCGTTATTTCTGACCAATATATTCTAGTCCCATAGACCTATTTTTTCATTTGTAGACATTAAAATATGTTCAATTGCAGTATGAACTTTTTCTTCTTATTACATTTTCCTTCTTTTTGAACTGATAAGATGGAAAACTACTCTTGGAAGTGTTCAAAAAGGATTCTAGTAAAACTCATTTGCATAACTTTGTGTCACTTGGTAACACAAAATTGCACCAAGCTCCAACTACCTAAAGAGTTAAGACACCTTCTAGACATAGATGTGGGCCCACAATCTATGCTGCTGGTCCTTTCATTTTATAGTAAGGGGAATTTTTAACATTGCAGAAGATCATGTTTTGTGGAAGCCATATGTTTGTTTTGTATTATTAATATTCAGCTATTCTATCAAAAAATGCAGTCCAGGAATGTGTTAGATCTTTCATTCTATCTCTGACTCACTTGGCTTTGGGCGGCTTTTGTTTTATTCATTGTACTGTCATGAATTTTTTTTATAAAAAACTACCACTACTGCTTACTTGTGTAATAGCAAATGGTAGCTTAAACATATTCATTAGACTGCTGCTGGTCATTTTTGGGATCAATACTATAAGATTTTGCTTCCTTTCATTTTTAATGCCCCAACAAAAAATGGTTCCTTATAACATAGCATAAGGAACTACAAGACATTTTTCTGATTTCATCTTTATTTCAGTGCGCTCTGAACACATGCTACAAGGATTGACAGATAAGAAGCATATCTAATTACCACAAAATTAAATAAATTAAAACTCAAAGCACACTCCCCAATTCAATTTCTGATATTAGTCATCTACAGCACCAGTAAAATATCATACTTATATGACAAACCAAGATCATGTTCATTGGATTCGAAGACACGCCTGAATGAATCCTTGAAAACAGAATGTCCAAAGCTTTCTGCAAGCACAACAAGTCCACCTGTCCTTTCGACTGCAACTTTAATTTCAGCCACTCCTACCTGATAGCACAAGATCAACATTTTGAGAGTGATGTCAAGGCCCCTTTAATCATTATATTACAACTGAACTAATTAACAATAGGTGAGAGATCAGAAAGAAGATAAAAATCAGCAGATATTATAGGCTGTATTTGTCTACAAGAAAGAATCATTCACTGCTGAATCTCTTCATAATATCAAATTAGATAAATGGACATTGACTGTTATGGCAAAGAACAAACATTTCACAGACTATTCCTTATAATCTCATCCAAAACACATTACCATGACAGACATCCATTGTCTATGATTAAGTTGTTGAAAAGAACAAGCATTGCTTAGAATCAATATAATATCATGAACAAAACTAATTGACACCAGAGAGTTATCAAGCTCCCTTGTAAGTGAGCAACCCTACCCTATGTGTCCCATGTAATCTGGTTATAACTTATTGTTCTTTTACCTGTCTATCATCTATCCAAATTTTTCGTTCTTTCCTACTTAATATGCTCTACTATTGTACATGTATGATTCACTTATGTGTATACCTTGCAAGTCATTCCAAAACTTCTTGTTTTTCTATTGCTGTAAGCCTTTTTTTTCTATTGGTCAATGACCATTTCTTCAATGTTGACCTATCAACTATCCTTCAAGACTCATCATTAATCCTAAGTTTTCCAAGATGTAATGACCACCCCTGATTTTCAAACCAATGTTTTTCCAAAAACCCACATATGTTTCTGACTTCTGTCATGCAGGCATTCCATCAAACACTTCGCTTAGTAATTGTTTCAATGTGTTTTAGTATGGGATCAGTGAAAATGCAATTAGAGACAATCTTTGTTCAAATGGAAATTCCACAATGCATAGAACTATCATCAACGTTTCAACAAACACTTTGCATGCATAAAGAAACAATTAATAACAACAATCTGACCTCAAACTCCATCATTATATATTTATCTTCAGTTGCTGTGCTTGCTGTTACAAACTCAGAATTACAACAGCTGTGATATAATATCAAATGGTGTAGACCCACAATGATACAAAGCAGCTGTCACAAAAATAAACATTGCTGAAGCATGTCCCAATGAATGTTGTAGTTGAATATGTTCAGAAATCTGCCTGCTAACACAAAAAACTGCCCATGACTACTAACAGCATCACCTTGGGGCTGTGATTCCAATATTGCATCAAACTAGAAGCGCTTGTCTCCCAAATTATCATGGCCCACTTAGTATTCCTCCTATGTGCTGCATCCAACCCTTATTCCTCCAGCACCTCAATGTTTTTCTCACAAACCTCCTTTAAACCCCACATGATCCTCATATAAAACAAGTTTACACCCAAACAGCAGCAAAGGCTCTACAAAGGCACCAATACATTTCTTCAACCAAAGCATGACTGATAGAAAGAGTGTGATTTGCTCCAGCACTTCAAACAAACACTAAATACATCATGTCTTCTATGGCGTCCACTTCAACCCATCAAGAAGCAATATACTTTAACACACTCATCAAATTCTTCTTCGCTCTTCACCCATAAATATACTATTTAGTATGAATCTCCTTTATATTTGTTTCAGTTGTACCAGGAAAATGAATCATTTACCAACAAATCTTTCAACTAGTGACATTCAGCTCACAAGCAATCTCTATATGAAATTGTTTCAAGCCTTCAGCATTCAGCACAAGCGTAGATTTTGGATAAATCTATCAGCAAACTAGTCTGCACAAACTGTAACTCTGAATGAGCCACACATTATTAACCAGGGAGGATCTTTTACCACCATGACTAATCTTCTCCAAGAGGGTTTTCGTCTTCAAGAAAGCTGAGATGAACAGAGTTCAATCCCACTGAACCACAAGGATTTCACAAGAAGAAATAAAATAACTGCATATCCCAAATGAGCTCTCTTAATCTCCTTTTATAGTTTTTCTACTAAACTTTCCAGAAGTTATATTTTTAAAATTCACTTTAATAAAATACTCTTTTTGCTCCAAAAGACCCATTTTATGAGATAATATTATTTTTTGATGTGTAAGGTCCTCTTTTTAAGCGTTCATGATTTAAAAATATTGATTATCTTTCCAACAAGCTATTAGACTAAATTGTTTTTTGAATCAATTCATAAAATTAAGCAAACCTTAGTGAAATAATTAAATTAATGCTCATTAATTCACCCAAGTTGCGGAAACAACTAAATAGTATCAGAATCAACATCTGACTATATCAAAATGATACTAAAGATAAGAATGATAATCGAAGCCAATCGGGTGACGTATTGTAAATAGACACCCTCTCCAAGAATCTTGGAGAACACACCAAAAGCCAAAAATTGCTTTAGAAAGTGTCATAAGGGTACACCCTGAACTCACTACCAATAACGAACATCTCTCCAGAACACAACCTACATGCTCCAAGAACCGTGGAGATCCTCTCATCAAACATCAAGCTGCTTTGGTCAAAACTGGAGCCAAACAAAAGCTTAAAAATCAGTATAGCTAAAAAATGGGGACATTACACAAGATTTGTCAAAAACATATATACAGTCCTCAAGTTGTTACTAATTCAATTCAAGAAAATAAGGCCTCACTGCTGTTTAACGTATCAACCTAGCAAATAAGAGAAAAAATCAGTCCCACAAAACCCCAAGGGTCATAATCTTTGGAATTGCTATTATTTTATGGAAAAACAAAGATAATAAAATACATATTAGCAACTACAGAACGCAACTCAAACCCTAAAGGAGGGGATAGCTGTAAAAGAAAAATTATACCAATTACAGTGCTATTCATTTTCACTCATTCCCAAGATTTACAGGTTTTAGTGCTAATATTTAAATATATTATTAAGTTCTTACACAGCAGCTCAGAAGCAGGTTTATTTAAAAACGCATATAATAATTGCAACCTGAGGCTCTTTTGCAGTCACAGAATCTTCATCTGCAGCCATTAAGAACAATCTCCTTAGCAACCAGTGGCAAGGGTACCAAGACATCCGAACATGCAAGATGTGTGAAGAAGAGTATAACATCAAAAATTTCTCAAAGCTCTTCAGGAAATTAATGGACAAATCCCTGAAGTCTAGAATCTTTAATTGGCACAATTAAGTTGAACTTAAAAGCCAAAATGTACAAGAGCAAAAACACAGTAAATATTGAGACAAAGCATTGTGCATGCACAAGAGCAAGTCACTGTGAATTATACAAGTTGGTCAAGGTGTGGAAAGCATCAAAACTGAACTATTACTAGAATGCATAGCCACAGAATAAGATTTAAACAAGGTAGTGCAACTGTCTTGGGAGATCCAAACCAATTTAGCAAGGGTGTGAAATAATGACATGTATGCAGGAATAATGAGCACCCAGAGGACCACATGATGGATGAGGATGCATACAAACCAAGGTAGATCCTCCATTTGTTGCACAAGAAACCCTACATCTACCGAAGACTTGATTGGAGAAGAGTGTACTCGACAATCCAGATTCCAAGCATTCATTTAAAAAATTGATGTTGTGTTGGTACTTCCTACCATTCAATGAGTTTGAGGTTCGTGACTTCATGACAAACCTTGGAGCAAAGGACCATATACAGACCATGGATACATGGAAGGGGATGAAGCACCCAAAATCAAATCCTTCTAGGAATGTGCAGATTACATCATGGAGGTGAACTTTGTCGAATTTGCTAATCAATATGCTTGTGTCATCTCCCCTCCCCTCCATTTGGCTATATTGTCCTCTTCTCTTCTTTCCAACTAGAGAGATAATCGCACTTCCTTTCTTGTTTGGTGTAAAACAACTCCTCCCAGACTTCTATGAGTAGTAAATAAAATAATGACAACCTTTACTAGAAATAATAATTGAGTAGAATTATGAGATCACAAATAAAGGCGTACATTTGAACAGAGCACAGTGAATGAGCAATTCTCCTAGACAAGTGTGATCAATACTGTGAACTACGTTGAATGAAAAATGACGCTTCAGTGTACACAATGGATTCAAAGATTGCCCAGGAATAAATATCTTAATTACAAAAAGATAGACAGAGCTTGCACTGTAATGAACTTTGCGATTAAATATCTTTACTTTAGTAGTTTAGCAGAGATTACACCTTCAATTGATTCGATGGTATTTGCCTAGATTAAATAAAGACTTGAACAGGGAAATGAATGCAATCATTCAATTGGTGGAACCTGAGAGTTAATACATCCTTTCTCATACTGTGAATATTATTGACTTATCGAATCTTATAGATTGTTCAACAGAGTCTCTGCGCAGTGATCATTCCCGTCCCCGTGAATATTGAAGTTGGGTGATGTGCGCACAAGTTTTGGCACTTGTATCGTTCCCTGTTTATATCGAATGCCTATATCCCTGCATAAGCTAGTGCGGCCTGGGAAATGACGCGATCTAAGGTTGGATGAAACACGATACCTCCACAGTGAGAGACACGACTTCCTAGCATCCACGAAAGATGGTGCGATGGAACTCAGGACGGAGTGCTATGTTACAGGTGAGGTCACCGCCGATACTCTCCTAGGGTGCAGTTGGCTATGTTGACACGAATGGCGAGAGCCTATGGCTACGCAGCCGTCGCGGGAGGAACTGAGAGCACCTTGTTCACGCATTCAATACTTACTCGGCTCGATATCAATTCGCCAATCTCCAGTATCGTGATTGTTGAATCCGTTCTTGTGCGGCAGGTGTGCAGACTCTCTTTGAATCACTGAATCGCTCGGCCTCTAAGACTACGTCCAGAGCTAAGCCGGCCAAGAGCGACCACGTCCTCACTGATAGAGAGCTACGCTTCAAATTCGTGATTTTCAGATGCCCAATCAAAGCCAAATGATCCAACATAAATACTCGAACCTCACATAGGTCAGCCCAGGAGAAGAAAATATCCAAGCACCTCCTCAAAATGAGTCAACCAGAGAGTTAACGATTTATTAAATTTAAATGTTATTTTTAATAATTTAAATTTATTATTAAATATTTAATTATTATTTATTATCATTTATTTAATATTATTGAAATTCAAATTGGTGTTTAGAAACACCGTTATGAGCTTCCCTTCAAATAACTTAAGTTATTTCGGGAACATTATAGCCCTCCCCGCTAGAGTGTTACTTGCCCTCAAGCAACTTCAGAGTTGAATCCTGGTGCGTCCCCATTCCTTCCCTTGACTCCTCTAAAATGTTCTTAGGCCCCGCCTTGGGAAAACCTTGGAGAATGATTTCTCTTCCATCTGTTTTGAACTTCAACTCTAGAGTCTAGTAGTTTGTTGTATATTCCCCAAGCGAGTGCAGCCATTGTACTCCCAAGACTACCTCTGTCCCACCAATGCTGACTATGTAGAAGTCATCCCGTACCCTGTGGCCCCCTATGGTCAGCTCCATCTGTCGAATCTGACGATTGCACGGAATAGTGTACCCATCTGCAATTGCCACATCAAATCCTTCGAAACTCTCCACCCTTAAGCTTAACTTGGCTACTAACTTCTCATCGATAAAATTGTGGGTGGCTCCGCTATCGATTAATATTGTTACCTTCTGCCCGTATAGGTCCCCCCCAATGCGAAGAGAATGATACTTCAGCGCTCTCGAAAGTGATGCGAGGGCACCTTCCCCCAGTGCTTCTACATGCACATCCTCATCAAAGAAAAATTTGTCTACTCCTTCAGCATCATCGTCAGGGACTACCTCAATATAATGAATTTGTCCTTTACCCCTAAACCTGTGACCATCAACCCAAGGTCCCTTACAATAATAGCACAATCCCTTTTTCCGAAGCTCGTTTTTGGACATCTCGGGATGTTGCAGTTGTTGTTTCGGTATTTGAGGAGTGATCTTGTGCGGTGGCTTCTTTAGCAGTTCCACTAACCCATTCTTGGTCATGGTCTTTCCTTTCTTGGTGGAATCCTCAAGACTCAAAGCTTTCCAAATCGCATCCTCTAACGTTGTTGGCTCCAAAGCCCTCACCAAGCCACGAAAAGAATCTGATAAACCTTCGATGAAGAAGAATGTGAGCCTTTTATCTGATACATCAGACACCATCACCGCAAGTCTTTGGAATTCTGAAACATATTCATCCATGGTGCCTATTTGCTTCAATCTGGTTAGTTCCTGGAAGTATGCTTCCGGATCTTTTATGTCAAACCTCTCCACCAATTTTTGCGTGAAGTCTGAATATGAATTAACTTGCCCAAATCCTTGGGTCACGAGACCATGGTGCCACCATTCATGTGCTAAATCCTCAAGTGCAAGATGGCAAATTTGATAGATTCTTTTTCAGTCATCCGGCTGAGAGCGAAATATGTGTCCAGCTTTTGTATCCATGATTGTGCCATCATCTTCCCCGAACCATTGAAAGTCGGCAGTGAGAGCTTGTTGATCTTATGCTGGAGATCCCTATTCCCACGATGTTGTCTCTCATCACTCCATCTAGCACTATAAAACTGATCGAAAGAGATTGCAGCTTGTGCGTTCTCATCCAAATCCAAGTATCCATGCACAATGCTCACATAGCTACGTTGCTCTTCTCCTTCTTGACGTCCCTCTGTTTTGGGCAAAAACCTCGGCTAGGGATGCTTGTAGGAGTGTCCATTTGAAGTTCTACTTTGTTCCCCCCCTGAACGTTCCGTATGCCATCCTTCATCACTGTTGGACCCTGATTTGATGCTGTTGACTGCAGTAGTGATTGACAGTATTGCTTGCAGCAATGCTTGATTTGTTTGGTCTTGTTGTTTCATGAAATTTTCCAATTTATCGTTATGATCTTTGTCTCCCATTTTTTCCTTACCTCTGCCTCCTATCCCCTGAGCAGCTTCAGACTTCTTTCTTTCACGCTCTATGGTAGGTAGATCTCGATGGCTCAATTGCATATGAATTCATCCACAGGCTGGTAGGCCTTATGGCTCTGATACCACTGTAAGAAAACTCCTCCCAGACTTCTATGAGTAGTAAATAAAATAATGACAATCTTTACTGGAAATAATAATTGAGTAGAATTCTGAGATCACAAACAAAGGCATTCACATTTGAATAGAGCACAGTGAATGAGCAATTCTCCTAGACAAGTGTGATCAATACTGTGAACTACATTCAATGGAAAATGACGCTTCAGTGTACACAATGGATTTAGAGATTGCCCAGGACTAAGTATCTTAATTACAAAAAGATTGACGGAGCTTGCACTGTAATGAACATTGCGATTAAATATCTTTACTTCAGAAGTTTAGCAGAGATTGCACCTTCAATTGATTTGATGATATTTGCTTAGATTAAATAAATACTTGAACAGGGAAAAGAATGCAATCATTCAATTGGTGGAACCTGAGAGTTAATACATCCTTTCTCATACTATGAATATTATTGACTTATCGAATCTTATAGATTGTTGAGCAGAGTCTCT
>VDFB02150664.1:0-11831 GCA_007258455.2 Sequoia sempervirens
AAGTCCTTATGTGTGATTTGATGGCTAGTTGCATCTCCTCAACCTAGATTTCTCCATGATTCACCATAGGCATCCATCATCAACCCTTTGCAATGTTGAATCTTGGTCAAATAGTGAGCTTCAAGACGTGCAAAAACCCTAGTTTGTTGCCCTAAAACTTCAACTTTTCTAATGAAACTTATTGTAGAAGATTTGACTTTAGAAATTACTTTTGTGAAATGACTAAAAGATGTGTAAAATGACTTAGAATGAGTATTTATAAGCAACAACACCTAATTTTCCTATTATTTAGACCTAAGAGGCTGAAATTCACTAAAAATTTAAGTTGAATTAATTAAATTCTCACTCAAAATTGAAATTTCCCTCAAAAGGGACTCATTCACCACCCTTTGTGAATGGATCCCACCAGAGGGGACTCATTTTCCCAAGGTGGGGAATGGTCCCACTACTAATTTTTAAAGGTGGGTTTTTCGGGATATGGAAGAATTGAATGTTGTTTGTTGGGGTTTAAGTGATTTCTTAGATGAAACAAGCCTCTAGATAAAAAATAATGGGTCTTAGGGGCCTATAGATGTTGTTTTGAAGGATGAATGATGCAAGGAGACTCAAAAGTGGGTCTAGTTACACATGAAATTGTCTCTTTTCTCAAGAGGGTCCAATTTTCTATGGTGCACTTTTTTTTTGATTTATAAATTAGGCTCAAGGGGGCCCAACCTCGAATACAAAGTTTAACAAAGAATAGCCATCAAAGAGAAAAATACCAAAAAACATCACTTATACAGTCAACAAACAAAATAATCCTGACTATATCCAAGTGCTACTCATCCGCATCCACCTCCATGTTGTCACCTTCACCACTTGACAACCTACCCTCATCCACACCACCTTGCGAAGCTGGGAGAGCTAACACCGCTATCCTCTCCATCAGGTTACACACCCCTATAATTTCTTTCAGGAGGGCAACATTACCCACCACTCTGCCAACTATGATGCTTGGTCCTCCCCAACACTTTGTACCACAAAGGGAATCCATGGATCATTTATTAGAAAAGTTAACTGGGGCTAGATCTTGCTTGATGGGCACAACCCCATCCTTGGAATCGTCATTGCCAAGTAATATTCCATCGCCTCCTACCATCTAGCAACCACAAAATGATGTATTAGGAACCACACCATATCAATGTCCTCTCTAGCCTGGAGAAGCTAGGCCAAGAACATTGAAGAGATATATGTCGGTAAACTGATAGCAAAAACCGTGCACCCAGAATGGCCTTTATCACTCCCATAGCTTCCTCCTCATGGGTTTTGAATATCTTCTTTAGCTTGGTGTTAGATATCGCCCCATGAAATGCCATCTACTGCTCCTTAGCTCCTAGGCAAATGGTGGTCTCCATTACAAATTTGATACACGTATACACCACCAAACCTAGCTTTAAACATTTATTTGTTAGGTTCTTGTCAAGTGGGGTATCAATTTTGCAATTATAATAACCACCTAACACCTTTTCTTCATAAAAAATAATGGCTAAAAAGTCAAAATCCTTATTCATGGAAAAAAAATAACCCTAAGTTTTTAAGGTTTGACAATTAGGGCACACTTAGCATGTGGAGTGAAGAAGGTTGGGGGAGGGATAATAGAAAATACACGTATATTTGGAGGATAAAGATAAGGGGGTAGAGAGATGGGGACATAGAGTAGATTAGAATTAAGTTTATCTCTTTCTACTAGAGTTTTAAGATCTACCCATTTGTCAAAGGTGACACTCATGATATATGAGTAATTGTGAGATTCAATCAACGTTGGATAAAAAGTATATAGGAGATTTAACTTCTTTGGATCAATGATGAAAATAAATTGAGTCAAAAAAATATTGTCAGTCTTCTTGCATCCAAGACAATATCTTGATGTCCATCTTCTTGTATAATTAAAAAAAATGAAAGACACATATTTCATATTCTATACATTTGTTTTTTTATTAAGTATAGAGAATTCAACATTACAGAGTACATTTAGAGCATTTAGCTTTCAAAAACCCAGTCGCAATACTACCCCAGTTCCAACAGCCTAGTCAGAGTACAAAAAAATAAACAGCCTGTCCCAATTACATGAGATATATCATTATTTACAATGAGCTATCAACTTTACAAAGAAATATCAACCTGCACAGGGCATAATCAGTCTGAATCAAGAAGTATATATAGTGTATGTGTACATCCGCCTATATAATAGTGTGACTATGTATATCCACCTGCAAATATGTGTATAACAACCTGTACACCTACGCAACTATGAATCTCAACCTGTATATCTGCGTATATGTGCATCAGTATATATCAAGCTTGATAAAATATAAAGAAAAATGTACAAAAGTTATATAGCCTCATCATGGAGTCTTTTGCTTCTCTTTGAGTTCATCTCTGAAAGCATGTAGAGCCCTTATAAAAACATCTACCCTAGGGTGGCCATCCTGCCACAAATGACCATATCTGACTCCTGAGATATCAATAGAAGTTCCCCTGTTTTCCAAATATTTCTAGAATTTGTCCTTTGACATCTCAACAGTGATGAAGACCTGCATAGCAATAGTAAAAAATATGAGTCCCTTGTAGGACTCAGTAAGCAATCTTCCCCTACCTTGAAATCGATCTTCATTCCGAGCTTTCCAGATTGCCCACAAGACTTCATTTGAAAGAATATGCCAGAAAAGAGAACCGGTTTTACTGATTTTGCAATTTTGAGAAAAAAGAATATTAACAGGAGAAATATCCCTAGTGCATCCCCAAATGTCATGAGAAATACAGAACATGTTCCAAATTTCCACAACAAAAATGCATTCAAAAAATATATGAGATAAAGATTCGGGCTTCCTGCATAAAGAGCAAATATCAATGTCATATGTAATTGTTCAAAAAGGGAGTTTTTGCAAAATCAAAATCCATCTGAAACAGTCCTTCTTGGCCTCAAATTCTTTCTGCCGGTTGTTCAAAAAAAAAAAAATCCATTGATCTTTATTCAGGTTCAAGTGCCAAGCTCTATTCATGTGATTAGTAATATCCACCTGTTCAGTAAGCATTGAGTATACATCTTTAACTCTGACATTCATGATTTTATTACCATTATTCCACATAAACTCTTTATAGTGGAGGGGATCATTTTTGAGTTCAACATGAAAATTGAGATGGCCACAGGCCTCTCTCAACATTGTGTAGGTTCTCCAATTACTTCAGGGGATATTATATTTTGAACTTAGATCATTCTAATCTTTCAACCTACCATTTTGCAACACATCATTGAAACAAAGAATCCCTTTTAGGGCCCAACTTTTAGCAGAACAACCTTGAATTAAGGCTAAGGGTTTCCCCTTATGTTTCAAATTCCACCAAATGGATCTGTCAGCAAAGATGACCTTATTATCACCCTTGGTGAAGTGGCAGTTGGAAAGGTTCCTTTTAACAATTTCCCAAGCCTTCCATAAAGTTTTAAAGACATTGGATCCTACAGGTGACATAGACCACTCACAACTAAGAATATCACTGAGAGAAAGGAGTTTCCAAAATGTAGCATGTTTAGGCATAGCACTGGCAATGTTGCTTCTAATGAGGACTTTCCATGGCTCCTCACCCTCCAAGGCTCTGATCACCCACTTAGTTGCCAAGGTAATGCCTTGTAACCTCAAATCCTTGAATCCCAGACCCCCTCTCACCTTAGAGATTGTGCACCACTCCCATCTAACAAAATGTTTCTTCCTTCTCCCTTTACCATCGGACCAAAGAAATTCTCTTATTCTTTTTTGGATAGCATTGATTTGATAGGAGCAGAAAAACCACACCAAGGCAAAGTAAATACTATAGGAGGACAACACTTTTTGACAAATCTAGAATCTCCCAGCAAAAGAGAGATAATGCTTATTCCATTTTGTTAACTTCTTCTCAATCTTATCCCTAATCCAACACCACATTTCTTTCAGATTAGGCTCAACAGCAAACGGGATGCCAAGGTATCTCACAAGCCTCTGAGGTCCTCCCCATTGAATACCATACCTGCTCACCCAATTAGGGGGCTTATCTTTCCAGCCAAGAAGATAGGACTTTGCAGGTGCAATTTTTGCCCCTGAAGCAACACAAAAGGTATTCAGCTTCTCCATTAGAATTGCAAAATTATCTTTATCAAGTTGTAAGAGAATGGAAGTATCATTTGCAAACTGGAGGTTGATGATCTCATTTGAGTTCGGCAGTCTAACACCTCTTACCCTCGGGAACAAAGAGCAATCCCTCAACATATAATGAAGTGCATCAGAGGCAATAACAAACAGGGCAGGTGCAAGAGGACAGCCCTGCCTTATTGATCTCCCAAGTAGGATCTCCTGAGAGAGAACTCCATTGACATCTACTTGAGCAGAGGCATCTTGAAATAAAGTTTTAACCATAGAACAAAAGATGCCAGGAAAGCCAAAGGCTTCAAGGACCATAAATACAAAGTCCCATTCAATCCTATCATAAGCTTTTTCAAAGTCTAAAAGAAACATTGCAGCTTCTTGTCCTGAGTGCTTAGCCCAATTCATGGCCTCCCAACTTGTCACAAGATTTTCCAATATATACCTCCCCTTGATGAATCCAGTTTGAGTTGGGTTGATGATATTAGGAAGAATACTAGCCAGTCTCTCAGCCAATGTTTTAGCCAATATTTTATAAGACACATTTAGGAGAGTAATGGGTCTCCAATTCTTCACAAAGGTTTTATCTCCTTCTTTAGGAATCAATTTAATAACTCCCCTGTTAATATTTTTGCCAAGTGAACCCTTCTCAAAGGCTTCCTTATAGACTAGGTACAGATCATCAGATGCCCAATCAATAAAGGATTTGTAGAATTCTACAGGGAGCCCATCTGGTCCTGGAGACTTGTCATTTTTCAGAGTAAGAATAGCCCTCCTTATATCCTCTTTGGAGATTTCTCTATCAAGTTCAGAAGCTGCCTCCTTACTAATATTTTTGGGCATAATCCCTTTTATGTAAGCACTAGCCTGAAGGCAAGAGTCATTACCTCCCTCAGAAGTGAAAAGATTCTGATAGAAAAGGAAAAACTGCTCTCTTATTTCCTCTTGTTTCACAAGAATATTGCCATCAGCATTAATCTGATCAATCAGTTCCCTGGCTTGTTTCTCCTTTAAATACCTGAAGAAAAATTTGGTTCCTTTATCTCCGTTTTCCAACCAGTTCATTTTGGATCTAACTTTCAGTCCTTTAACCTTGTTAGTTTGAAATCTCCTAAGATTATCTCTAGCAGCAGTAAGATTATCAATGCGGGAATTATCATCAGGACAATTTTGAACTTCTACTTCAGCTTTGAAAAGAGTGTCTTGCAGAATGGTCTCCTTTTTCCTTCTATCCTTGGCCTTCTTCTTTCCAATGGTCTGAAAGAGAATCCTTCATCCCTGGACATTCAAGTCCCATCTCTCAATGGGGGATAAGGATTTATGCATCCACTTATTAATAGCTCTGAGAGAGGATATAGCATTCCTGCAATCTTCATCATTCAGAAGGCAAGTGTTGAGACAAAACCCATTCTTGGCGCCTACAATTGGTGTTTCACCACTCTTAAGCATAAACTTAGCCCTTATTGGATGATGGTCAGAGAGGGAGTAAGGAGTGACCTCCACCTTGCACCCATCCTTGATTAGCACAGCAGAGAAAAAGGCCCTATTAATATAAAACCTGTCCAGCTTGCAAAGAACTCTCCTTCCACTTTTCTGAAAATTAGACCAAGTGAACCAAATATCTCTACTTTCCCTCTTCTAACCCTCAATGGGGTCTTCAAGATTTAGCTTGGACTTGAGCCTAAGCCAGTGAAACTTCTCAGTGTCTTTCCAAACATGACCAACGCCCCCATATTTATCTTCATCTTTTTCAACAAAGTTAAAATCACCCCCAAGGATCTAGGGGATGTCTTGAAGATTGAACATCCATTTCTAGAGCAGGACCCTATCTTTGTAGTCATTAGGAGCATATACCAAACAAATGCCAAAATAGTCCTCTTTCTTTTTCAAAACTGCCCATACAGCCCTGTTGCAGGGAGAGACTCCCGAATTCACCACATATTGGCTCCAATTGTTAGCCATTAGGATAACAATGCCCCCTTTGCCTTGTTCATGTCTGGTCACAAATTGGGTGGCATCCTTCCATATTACCTTCAGGCTAGTCTCCAAGGTAAAGCCAATGGATTTGAATTCCTGTAGAAGCACAAAATCTTTGTCCTTGTTTTGGGAAATTAATCGCCTAACCAAATGCTTTCTATCAGGGGATTCAAGACCCCTTACATTCCAAGAAAGACAATTAACTTCCATTCTTTTGATCCTTAGTTAAAGGACCTTTATCACTCCTAAAGTTATCAAAACATTTAGGAAGTTTATTCTCTACCTCAATTCTCTTAGCATTGGGTGGAAGAATCACCCCACTAAGTTTCTTCTTTTTATCTTTCAAAAGGAGATTATTATCCTTTCCCTCCTGCATTTTTGAGCCATCCAACTCCTTTTTTTTTCTTTTGTATTTCCTAGCTTTTTTGACAAGCACCTCTATAGGAACTCCTTCCCCATCAGTGGTTTTCCTAGTGGAAAGAATCCCTAGGTCATTTGTAGAATCCATGCCCGATTGGGAGGCAAACCCATCCGGAATGATCACCCCATCAAGGGAGTTAATAGTGGCCATTTCCAAGTTGGAAATCTGAATTTTATCCTCCTTGTCAGTACCAGTAACAAGAGTCACAGTGTTGCACTCTAGGTTTGGTCTCGAATTACATGCAGCCCCCACGGGCTGAGATAAAGCAATGCTGCTAGTTTTATTGCCAGAACTCAAAGGGTCTGGGATCTCAACATCTGTAATGGGCTAGACCCCACAATTTTTGGGGATCAAGTCCCTAAGGTTCTTATGAAAATTCAATGTTTGTGTTTCATTTGTTAGATCAGTTGATTTCATTTCCTTGAAATACTTATCATTAAGGGAGTAGGTCTCTATTATCTGACTATTTATTTTAGGCCGTTGGATTTTCCTTATTTTCTGTAATGCCAACTGCTATGCGTTAAGCCTGCCATTGTTAGGGGGCTCTTTTATTTCATTTTTCCTAGAGGGAGCATTATTCTCCCTACAAATGTTAGTGTCTATCTCCTCTAAGTGATTATTATTCATGACTGGGTTCAAGTCCCGAATGAAGGAATTCATGCTTTCATTGTTTCTATCAGTGTTCTCTCTTGGAGAGGTGGGTGTATTGTTCTAATTATTTGTCCTTGGGGAAAGGCCACCCCTCTCAGTCCTCCCTGAATGAATTCCATCCCTTCCAAACTCTGATTGAGACATTTGATTAACTCTATTGCCGCCATTAGCATTGGCTTTATTGTTCTTGCTTTTGATTAACAGACAATTCCTTCTAATATGCCCCTCTCTATGGTAGAGATAACATGCATTAAGACCCCCAAGGGTTTCCAAAGTGCAGGTTATGCTTCTAGACTTGAGTTTAATTTCTAGGATTTGGGGAAGATCCATTCTCGGGGTTAATGAGACCAATACCCGTGCATCTGAGTGGGGTAGAGGGGATTTAGTCTCATCCATTTTCAACACTTTGCTAAAAGGCTCGAGCATCAGAGGAACAAACTTCCAAAGATGTGGGGGAACATGTTTAATAATCAGCCATCGAGGATTGGATAATGCCAATACCTCCTCCTCCAATGCCTCTGGATGCCAAGCCAAGGCACGAAAGGTTACTCTTCCAACAGTCCAAAATTCTTTGTTAACAATTTCTTGCTGAGATGTAGGGTTATTTAAAAAAAGAACAAATAGGCCTTTTTGCACCATCCGACAGTAATAAAAATGAAACCCTAATTTATTTTCCCAAACATTTTTGAACCATTCATCCATATATTTCCTGGTCGGAACCTTTTCAGGATCCATGGCCGCAAAGAAAATTGCAGTCTTTGAAAGTTTCACATCTTCCTGAGAGATAGCAATGTCCAAATCCTCATTTGGAATCAAGACAAACTTCAAAGGAGGAGACAAAGATTTCTTACCTTGTCCCTCTTTTCCAATGTCTATCTGCGGGATAACCACTTCAAACACAAACTTTGCACCCTGTGGAAGCTGCTCTTGCTCACCCGCGACAATGTCTTTGAAAGATTTTGTAGGCAGAGTAGATATATCACTGAAGGCTGAGGAATTAGAAGCATTTACTGGGGCATCTGTGACCCCATGTATACTGTCCATTAAACACCAAAATAACTCCCGCATCGCAGTGTCACAACTCGAATACGTGAGGGAAACCGTCCACCACACGAGCGTAGTGCAAGGGAATACACCATGTAGAGTACAAATCCCGAAGCGGGAAAGATTGAGAGGCGTGGAGGGAGGCAGGCCTCCACGGGTGCCCCTAAGAAGGAAACCCACCCGAGGGCAGGCATCCTGTCGCGTGACCAAAGAGATAAAGGCGAGATTCAAAATCTATTCTATACATTTAAATTACTTATTTTAAAAATAATTTCATCCACCATTATTTTAATTAATTAGAAAGGGTTTTATTGGGGCTCTTGTTCAAAAATATTTTCAATATATAATAAAGTTCAAATGGAAGTAAATACATGACATGTTACATTTCATATATAAATGTTTAAAAAAACTTCGTAGATTAATGAATAAACTTTCATACACTTTGTGGCCCCAATGTATTGTAAACAAAAATGACCAATTTTAACATGTTAGTGACCCTATACCAATAACTAGATAGCAAAATCACATTAACTTTTATCATTATAACTATCATTACATACACCCCACCAATCTACACCTCCAACAATCTCTTCCCCCAACTATCCACTTCTTGAAAGACCTACTTCCATGACCTTTTCTTGACCCTAACCATCTGACATACTAGTAAAATGAGTTCCAAGCGTTGATGGACAACTTCTAATGAAATTTACTCGACATTTTCTTATCCAACGTAATTAGTACATTATGTAAAGCCAATTCCATCTACCATTTTCACCATACACATACTTTACAATTATATTTTCCATATAATCCTTGTACCAATTTCTATTTGATTTGTGACTTAGTTCTAACTCAAGAAAATTATTATTATTTTAAAATAATTTAACCCAAATTTCTTCTGCTTTATATACCTTCCAAATGATGCCATTGTCCTTAGAAGTGACCATGAGCCACGCCGTATTATTATATGAATTTTACTATCTAAACGAATTTACCATTTCAAGACACAAACATCATTAGGTGACGGTTTAGCAGTCAGGAATGAAGAAAAACGAGCGGTTGACTGAGAAGCCCATTGGCATATTCTTTAAAAAGTTGGCGACAAGAACAGAGAACCACATTATTTCTTTTTCGTTCTGCATATACCATTAATTCGATTTCGTTCTTTGCCCGTGGTATCCGCATAAAGCTTTTTTGGGGTAATGAAAATACCCATGTATTTAATGCCTCTTTCCCATAAGCACCCACAGATACCTTTGGAAGCATCGACTTTTCAATAGCCGTTCAAACTTCAAAACTGTTTTGGGAATAAATTGAATAATACTGCTCAAGTATAACACTAAATTCCAAATTTTTTCAGACATCTGCAATATTCTCAGTATCTTCTGCTGCAAATTCTGTACAGGTAAGTTTATACAGTGTTTTATTGCTCATGTTAAGATCTAATAAGGATGCAGTCCTGGGATCAGGTTTTGTTTATATGCCTTGCAAGTTTTTTGCCCATATCTATTGGGTTCTGTACATACTGCAGGCTTGTATATATGGGTATCGGGTTATGAATATATTACAGGCTTTTATTCAAATGTGTATTGGGTTATGTGTATATTGCAGGCTTCTTATCTCTGTGTATATTGCAGGCTTCTTTAACTCTGCATTTTCTGCTAATAAGATGGCAGAAGCGGCTCTGGTCAATCCCAGTCTCTGTTCTGGCCAAAGGAAATTGCCAGCTCTGCGGTCTAATAAGCCTCATGTATCTACCACAAGGATGCCACGTGTTGTGAGGCTAAAGCTATGGAGGGGATCTGGTGGGAGGAGAAAGGGGTCTGTCTTTGGGAAAGGCAGACTTGACGTAGCAGCCTCGTCGACAGGGGAGAGTGCTGTTGGCAGCGGTGACTTTGACGTAGAGCAGTTTGAGACGGATTTTGAGGAGAGATTTAAGCTTCCACATCTTACCGATCTGTTTGATTATAAGCCAATACAGACCACATTTTGCATCAAGAGCAGGTCTATTTTCTGGCTCAAAATTTGATGTACATGAGGTGCCTATTGACATATTTGTTCTTAACGTAACTTCATTTTGATTTATTTTGGTCAAACACTTACAAAATAATTGTTTTCAACTTTGATGAAGTTACAAGTCTCATCCAACATGATGCAGGTTAAACTCGGATCACTTTCTTAAGATTTATAAGCACGTGTCACAGAGGAATGTACTCTATAATCTGTACACCACAACCTCACCATATGTTTGTTAGAGTTACGGGTTGCCTTATACTTTGTCTCTATTACAGTTACACCAAAATCCCTTGGACAATACATAACTTTTGCTCACTCAAATATCATTTTGCTATATTTAGGGCACCCACTTACGTGAATGTTGTTTTCCAACTGTCCCCAATAATATTATTCTTGTTAGCTCAACTCCATTTTCATGTCTTGAACTTCGTCCTTTGTTGTGTTTAAGTGTCCCATCTTACCATTAGACCACATTGGTCAGGATGGTCGATGCATAATTGTTATTCCAATCAGAAAGTGCCCCATCTTACCAGTAGATCCTGCCAGACAAACAAATACACAATTGTTAATTGTAATAAGATAAACCTTGCTTTTCTAATAACAAGCAAATTGGGTACCCTGCTGAAAACTCCCACTTGATATTTGTTTAATGAGCAGTACTCACAACTGCAAAGTTATGAGTTCCATTCTCGGTCATTTGGACTTTAAGTTCAGTTTTTTGAAACTTATAGTTACAATATGCTTTCCCACTGGCCAAGTTCTCATGAGGAAAGCTAGCAGAGTCGAGCGGAGTTATTGTCAAGTTATAGATTAATAATGAAATTGACATCAAAACTAATTATGAAAATCATAATTAAATTAACATGGATGGTTTGAGTTGGCGTTTAATCAACTCTTGATAGGTAGTGTATAGTTATACACACTCCGATACTACCAAACAACTGCAGGAAAGAGTGGTGGTGCTTAAGATGGGCTATCATCATTTACAAAGCATTCTTTCACCCTGATCAATGTGTGCATGCCCTATCTGTAGGGCTCCTATGTGGTCTTTGGATGGTTACCCTGAAGGTGCCATAGCAGATAGAGCAGTAAGCTGTGTTTGCTCTCTACATCTTTGTGTAGCTATTGCCAGTTGTTTCTCTGAGTTTTGGTCCAAGTCAACTCTCGACACTCCTCTTTCTCGAGTCATTTCCAAGCCCAAGTCATGTGATTATGTTAGAATCCTTTCTGAAACTGGAATCTGGTTAGAACTATGTTATGAATATTAGTTCTTTAGCCTAAAATTTCCTGGAAACATATAAATATTTATTGCCTTTTTAGACTGCAACATGAGGGTAACATGTTCTCTTGCACTTGGGGGATTCACAGTGCGTTTTTTGTGTTGTCAGAAGATGTTTTTACTGCTATATGCCAGAAAACAAATTTCAAGTGTTCAACATATTGGCTGCAACAAATGGTGACTTCCCATCTTGCGATAGACATTTCATCCCCATCTAAGTTAAATCCAGTCAACCATTCCCTAAATTGTGTTACAAATGAGCTAATAGTTTTTTCTTTTAAGTTTAGGG
>VDFB02150665.1:0-24461 GCA_007258455.2 Sequoia sempervirens
GTGGTAAGAAACCTCACATTGGATATTTTAAAGTATTTGGGTGTATTGCTTGGGCACACATTCCTAATGCAAAAAGGGAAAAGTTAGAACCAAAGATTCATAAGTGTTTGTTTATGGGTTGCAATGAAGAATCAAAGGCTTATAGGTTATATGATTTGACAACAAAAAAAAAATTGTTAGTAGAGATGTAAATTTTGATGAACATTCACAACTTCCAGCCACTTCTTCTCACTCTACAACAACAAATGCTATCTATATAAATGAAGATGAAGTGTTTACTAATGGAACAACTAATGCTTGTGAGCAGCCATTTTTTGTAGGTAGTGATGATGAAGAAGATGAAATTTCAGCTAGACAAAAGACAAGGAGTGTTGAAGAAATCTATATGCAAGAGGCCCAAAGAACCAACAAAGGAATGGCAGTGCTCTCATGGCCAAAGTATTACAACTAAATGACCCAACCTCATATGAGCAAGCTAGAGGGAAGAAAGAATGTGAGCAAGTTATGAAAGAAGAATATGATGCTTTGATGAAAAATAAAACTTGGAAAATTGTGTCACTTCCCCAAGGTAAGAATGATATTGGTTGCAAATGGGTTTATAAAAAATTAAATTAAATTAGATGGTGCTATAGAAAAATTTAAAGCTAGATTGGTTTCTAAGGGATTCAATCAAAAAGAGGGTGTTGATTATGAAGAAACATTTGCTCCTATCATTAAAATGAATACAGTTAGAATTATTCTTTCTTTGATTGCAAGTCTTGGGTGGCATATTCATTAAATGGATGTAAAAAATGCTTTCTTAAATGGAGATTTATATAAAGAAATATATATGGATCAACCATTAGGTTTTGTAGATCAACAACATCCTAATCTTGTTTGTAGATTAAAGAAGTCACTTTATGGACTTAAACAAGCACCAAGAGCATGGAATGAGAAGATTGACATGCATTTTCAGCTTCATGGGTTTAAAAAATAAAAATTAGATCCAAATCTTTATGTGAAGAAAGTGCAAAATAAAATTATTCTTGTTGCAATTTATGTGGATGATTTACTCATAGCTGGACCAAATATTGGGTTAATTAATGATTTGAAATTAGATCTATATTTTCTTGGCTTGCAAATTAGTAGGCTTCGTGATGGGTTTTTTATTTTTCAAACAAAATATGCTTTGGATCTTTTAGAAAAAATTAAAATGCTTCAATGCAAACCATCCCCTACTCCTTTCCAATCTGGAGTTAAGCTTACTAAGGAATGCACCTCCAAGAAGGTGGATGGTACTTTATATAGACATCTTGTTGGTAGCTTGGTTTATCTAACCCATTTTAGACTAGACATTTGTTTTGCATTCAATATGCTATCTAGATTTATGCAGGAACCAAAAGAAAGTCATTGGTTCATTGCCAAAAGAATTTTGCAATACATTCATGGAACCGTTTACTATGGCATACATTATAGTTACAAGTCCTTAGTTTCTTTGATTGGATTTATAGATTCAGAGTGGGGAGGTGATATAGATGACAAAAAATCTATTGGTGGTTATATTTTTCAGCTTGCATCAAGTCCAATTACATGGAGGAGCAAAAAACAAACAACTACATCATTGTCCTCATGTGAAGCAAAATATAGAGCAAAAAAAGAAGCTGAAAGGAAGCAGTTTGGATTCACAACCTTTTATTTGAGCTTGGTTTTGTTAGTGTTCAGTGACTCCTTTATATTGTGATAATCAAAGTGCTATACAAGTTGTAAATAATTTCATTTTTCATGCTAAAACAAAACACATTGAGATTGATGTTCACTATATTCGGGATCTTGTTCAAACCAATTTTGTTAATCTCCAATTTTGTCCAAGTGAAGACCAAGTAGCTGATATATTTACTAAGAGTATGCTTGAGGCCAGATTTCTGAAATTATGGGGTATGCTAGGCATGATTGAGGTGAACATTAAGGGGCAATAGTAATATAATGTTCCCCTTTTGAATTTTCTTTGTATTCTTCTAGCCAATATTAAGGGGGGGTGTTACGAATAATTAAGATTGTCTAGAAAATAAAAGAATATTTCTAGAGTCTTCCTTGAGCTGCTTTTTGAACTAAAAACATTTAAAAAAAGAGAGTTGTAAAAAAAAGTTTCTAGATTTTAGAGTTTTCTAAAAAGCAAGAAGCTTCTAGGCTTCAAAGATTTAATAGCTATATATATGTGTGTGTGATTGAGGACAACTATTGTACACAATATTTTTTAATTGAATATATATATATATATATATATCTTTTTCAACTCTGCTTTGCCCTATTTTTTATTTATTTATTACTGTTGTTATATTTTTATTTATTTGGAGCTATTTTTATAGGTATGCTCAGCCGCCACTGTTTTACTGTTAGCTTGTGTAATAGGGACATTATGATTTTGAGTGGGTGCTTTACAAAAATAAACCTATTCTACATATGTGCTAGGGTTTAGATTATAAGGGAAAAATCTACAGATGTCGTAGGGTTTAGGATTTGTCAGAGGATTAAAATATAAATCTAATCAAAGTTTAAACATACTCGAGGTTGAAATGTCTGTGGACAAATAGACCTAAAAATATGAAGGTATTAAGATACCTTGGAATCTAAAAATACATCACAAAATGAATACCATATGTGTTACTGGGCTAGTATATTTTGAACGAAGTAAAAGATGAAAAGTGTAACAAGGAAATATGGTCAATTGCATTCTAAGATAAAATAAGAGAGAGCAGTGTACGTAAAGTTGCCTCTTACTATTCCAAGCGTGTAACAAGCCTCTGTGTTTCCAACATCTGTACATTTTTGGACGAAAGCTATATTCCATGAGGTGAATAAGGATTGGGAGCCACATTGCAACACTTCTTGCTGGCTACCTAACATATTAAACCTCTTGCATCTACATAAACAAAATGAAAAAACTCTCTATAAATGAAAAAAATCTGTTATACATGCAACTACTTTTAAATAAAAATAGATTTCTTACACTAGAAGTGCTCCTAAGAAATCCCTAGAATGGTTTGAACTGGAGCTAAGTTTACAGAAAATAAGTCACCAATTCATATGGGATCTGGTTAAAATGATTGATTGCAAAATTCTTATTTTTTACCATTCTAGAACTTTTATGATCATGATTCAGATCAGTATCCCACTTTTCCATTATCTGGGGCCAAGGCAATGTATATCAGGTATCAGATTAGTATCCCAGTTTTCCATTATATGCAAAAAGGCAATGTATATCAGGTTCCTCTTCTGGCTCCTCTGATATTCAATAATAAAATTCACATTTACCATTTAGTCCTTTTTATATGCTCTAAAATGTCTTTCCTTTTTTAATTAAACAAATGTTAATCTTATTAAAGCTTGATGGTGTAGTAAATACCTAAAATCTAATGGTACAAATTTTGAATAGGTAAGTCTCCATATTTTACTGTTCATAAAATTTATTAGTAGCTATAATTCCTCATTGGAGGATTCTAGAAGCAATTTCGGTATATAAGAGTGGCTATAACAATAAACTATGTCTAGATAGAGGATTTCTAGAAGCAATTTTCACATGACCCATAGTTAATATGATATAAGTAATTTTTTCAAATTTAAATCTTATTACACCTACATGTGTTATATGGAGGATTCTAGAAGAAATTTTTCATATTTAGGGGTGGTTACAACAAGTAAACTATGCATAGATAGAAGATTCCTAGAAGCAATCTTCACATGATCCATAATTAATATGATAAAAGTAATTTTTCTGATTTAAATTTTATTACACCTGCATGTGTTATATGGAGGATTCTAGAAGCAATTTTTGTATTTAACGGTGGATACAATGTTCACATGACCCATAAATAATATGATAAAAGTAATTTTTTTATTTAAATTTACTACACCTGCATTTGTTATATGGAAGATTCTAGAAGCAATTTTTCATATTTAAGGGTGGCTACAACTATTCCTAGATAGAGGATTCCTAGAAGCAATCTTTACATGACCCATAATCAATATGATAAAAGCATTTTTTATTTAATTAAATTTTATTATACCTGCATGTGTTATATGGAAGATTCTAGAAGCAATTTTCATATTTAAGGGTGGCTACAACTATGCGTAGATAGAGGATTCCTAGAAGCAATCTTCACATGGCCCATAATTAATATGATAAATGTAATTGTATACACCTAAAAAATGGTCACATCGCATTGTCTGGTAATTAATTAAATATTTTTAATATTTAATTAAAACTCCAAATTCCATTTATGTATAAATGAATTTAAATAATTTATTTATATTGTTCATTATTTCATTTCGATTAAATAAATAAGTTTATTTAATCATCTTTTCTTGTATTCATTTCTTAATTAATTAAATAAACATTATGGTTTATTTATATTAATTATCATATAATCTTAGTTTGAATATTTTATTCAAATAAAGATTAAAATATTCTTCTTTTCTAAATTAAATCTTCTAAATATCATTTATAATTAAATATTTCAAATATTTAATTAATTCCTCTAATTCGATTTTAATATTTATTTATAATTAAATATTCCAAAATATTTAATTAATTCTTAAATCATTTCAAATTCTTCAAATATCTATTCATAATTAAATATTTCTAAAATATTTAATTAATTCTTCTAATATTTCATATTCTTCTAAAGTCACATTATAATTAAATATTCTAAAATATTTAATTAAAACTTCTATAGTGCAAAAATCAAAAATCAAACTCATGAAATTAAATAAATTTATTTATTTAATTTGGGGATTATCTTCAACACCCGTGAAACAAACTACCCAAACATAAAATTTAATTTTCTCTGCTTTTGTGCAGGCTTGTTCCCGTGGGTTGAAGACAGGAATCCATCCTTCTCTCAACCTCTTCCATCTTCTTCTCAACCTCTTCATCTCTTACCTTTCAATTCTACCAGACAATCTTATAGCCGTTGATCCTTGCCAGCCAGGATTTTCCCTGAGAAAAGCTATAAATATGACTGTCAGGTACTACAAATCATATAGAAGTTTTAAGCAGGAAAATTATAGTCAAATTACAAGTAGTATAAGCATTCATAGCATTCACAGCATTCATAATATTCACAGTATTTTCATAGCATACCAATAGTAGCATAGAATCATGATATCTTCTGTTTACAGCCCCTATGCATAATCCACAGCCCCTGTCCATATCCATATCAGCAATTTCATTCCACCAGCATATAGGATAAAGAAGCATTTTCCTTTTTGCATACTCGTTCTACAGGTTGCCATTCAGAGAATCTTTGTTTACACAATCTGAGAGTAACAGCTTCCAAAACAAATCCCTGGAGATAGAGGAAAATGAAACGACTCTGAAGAAACTCTGTTTGTTTCATTTGAATTCAAATTTATTTAGTTTTCTTTGGTTTAATGTTTCATTTTGTGTTTTTTTTAATCTATTTAGATAACTCATATTAACATTAACACATTTTTGGCACCCACCGTGGGGCTCTTGCCCCTAAAATTAACATCTTTTTGCAGGTTTCTGTGACAGGTTACGGACAAAAACAACGGATTAGCACAAGGAACACGTCTTCGAAACTTCACACCCAGTTCAGCGCACTTGAGAACTTTTGCAGCACCCGTGAAAGATTTTGTAGTGCTCGTGATAGATTTTGTAGCGCCCATGAAAGATTTTGTAGCGCCCGTGAAAGATTTTGTAGCACATTTGAAGGATTTTGCAGCGCCCTTAACACCTTTTGCAGCGCATTTGATACCTTCGACAGTGCTTATAACAACTTCTGCAGTTCCTATAATAAATTCTATACCGCCCTTAATGTCTGTTATAGCGCAAATTTTAGAACATCAGTAAATTGTAATCTGTAAGTTCAAAACAGTTTAACTAAATCTGACGCAACCACGGACAGTTAGTAGTTTTAAAAGTAAAATAAAGCAATCCTAGGGTAGACACATAAAGTAAAAAAAGAAGAAGCAATCCTAGGGTAGACACCTAAGGCAAAATGAAGCAATCCTAGGGTAGACATTGTATATTTCATTTTGGGTTAAAAAAAATTTTCTGTTTATGTGAAGCAACATCTTCACTTAGTATAGAAAATCTTTATTTTTGGCTTAAAATAAATCCATGATTGCTTTATTTTTGGTGATAGGCCTATGCTCTCCCCTTAACTGGGTGATCAAAATGCCAAACTCACCTATTTCCATTTATGCAATTTCTTGTTTTATTAGCACCCTTTAGAAGGCCTGTCGTAATGGGAAAAAGTACTCACCCTACGGGAACAACCTAAGTGGGAACAACTAAAGCCAAATTTTCTAACCCACTATAATCAAATGCGGATGGTTGATGAAAATCTCATTCGACGGTAGTGTGCATTGATAAAATCCCCAAAGCCTTTGTTCTAAAGGTAGGGAGGTCTCTCGAGGGAGTCTATCATTTGCCGCACCGAACAGAAACCCTTACTAAGAACTTAGTGTAGTATCTTACCGAGTTAGTTTCCAAACATTATATTAATCATAGTGCAGGGGAGGGAAGAATCTACCCCCAAGATACTCACCATATAACTACCAAGGATTGTTTGCTCAGGGGATCCGATATCCACTTCCATCACTCTGAGTACGCACCTGGAAAAGACAAAAACACGAGCGCCCTTTCGGGGGTGACACGGCTGTGTGAGTCGACGTAGTTCTAAGATGTGGGCTGTTGATTACTATGATGACCTACTTGAGAACTAAGAGTGAGTCTGTTTGAAGTGCTTATCATGTGTAAAACTTGTTAAAACATTTTTTGAACAACATTTTGATTATACACTTGATGATTAGCATAAGATTTAAGACAACCATTTTACAACTTGTTTGATGTGTTTTCAATACACTAATTCAGATAAGATCATCCAAAACACTCACTATCACATTGATTAATCTCATGTTACGAGATTGGAAATCCACAATGTTTGTAAAGAAATCAGTTTTCAAAAGGATTAAGAAGCCAAAGAAACCCCTCAACCACAAGAAACTATTGAAGAAGCAATGATTCTTGTATCAAAGCCGAAAAGTTTTACTTAAATATAGAACCTTTCTTCATAGATATCATGATTGTGTTAGAGGTCTTTCAGATGATTATGCCATAGAACCTTTGTATTCACAAGCTTACTTTCAAAGAAGAGCCCTTTCTCAAAGGAATAACCATAGTCAACGCATTCGCTTCTGTTATATTCCCCAACCTGCAATTGAATATTCTACTCGTCCAAATCAAATTTTGCAATAGAGAACTTAGAATACATTAGGCATCTATCACAAAATCCATTCTTTTACAAAGCTATGATCAAAACTTCCTGAAGTGCAAAAACCATCCTTTTCTTGATCTTTTGCTTGCATTCCCTCTAACAGGATTTTCATCCTTTCAATTAGGGAACAACATAAGCTAAAGATTAGAAATTTTATGTAAGTCATAGAATCTTCATTCTATCCTGACTTTCATATATATCACATAAATTGCACTATTTCATTATTTTGATCAAAAGTAAGTAGAATTTGGAACAAAACCTATGCCTGTCTTCACGAGATCTCAAAAACAAGTGGAAAAAGATGAGGGAGAAACCACTACAAGTAAAATAGGTGACCGTAATGAAAAAGAAGAGGAAACGTTTAATCTTGATGAATTAACAGACGAAAAGCTTCAAGAAGCAGAACAAGATCCCCAATTCCATACTCTTATGGAAAATATTTTAGAACGAAACAAAGAAAGATACTTTCTTTCATTGGCTAATCAAGGAGCTAACTTACCTCACAATTTTGACATAGAAGGGATTAAACAAAGTCCTGAAACTCCTCCTAATGACTTTAGTGCTCTTAATCAACAGATAAAATAATTACAAGGGAAAATAAAAGAAATGCAAGGGGGTACAACAAAGAAATATGTTTTGGAGGACATATCTCCTTATCCATTTGATAGGAGTCTTCAAATGATCCCATTTCCAAAACATTGCGAAATCCCTAAGTATGATAGGTATAATGGAAAAACTGATCCCATTGACCATGTGAGGGATTTCTGAAATATGAGTCTAGAATTCGCCTATGACGATACATACTTAATGCGATTATTTCCACGAAGTCTAGGTGTACAATCCATGGAGTGGCTTTCTAAGATCACTCCACCCATCAAAACTTTTGAGGAGTTGATAAATCAATTTATATCACAATACTCCTACAACATTCAACACCAGATAACAATGCTTGATCTTTGTAAAGTGAAACAAAAAGTAGGAGAACCCTTCACTACGTTTTGCAAAGGTGGAGAAGGTTATTTGCACGATATTCCCGTCCTATTCCTGAAAAGGAAAAGATGGATATCTTTATCAATAGCCTTGATCAAGAATTAAGCTATAGGCTTAACCTTCATTGTCCTCATAACTTTGAAAAATTGATTGAAAATGCAATCACTATTGAAGGGGCCTTGGTTAAAAGGGGAGTGATAAAACTTGATAATCCAAGTACATCAAATCAAAACAACACCGATAAAACAAGGTTTTGGAACAGAAACAAAAATGTTGTCAATGATGGCATAGTAGATGCAAATAATTTACGAACTAGACCATCTATCTTCAATCTATCAAATGCTCCTCGAAACAATCAACAAGAAAATACCACTCAACAAGGAAACAACAATCAACAAGGACAAACCTCCAAGAAAGAGAGCATGACCAATCAAAATACAAATCAAAATCATGGTAATTTCAATAATAATCTTGGCAATACCCAAACATCAAATCCGTCCAGACCTCCATTCTTTTCAAATCGATGAAATTTTACCGCTTTGGGTCAATCTCTTGAGTCTGCTCTCAAGGAGCTTCTTGATAATAAGGTTATCACCTTACCACCACAAAGAGATTATGAGCCACAAGTCAAACCCCCATCATGGAATGACTCATATTATTGTAATTATCATCAATGTAATGGTCATAGAACAAACAATTGTCAAGCTTTGAAAAATCTAGTACAAGATTTAATTGACAATGGTACCATTACAATTGAGCGACATCATACCAATGACGAACATCAAGCATTTAAATACCCTTTACCAAACTATCAAAAGGGGGAAACATCGGATACAAAAACCAAAAGCATACATAATGTTGAAGACAATATAATCTATCACATTTATGCAGATGATCAACGGGTTAATGTTATCAAAATCAAGGGAAAACAAGAATATCAACAGGTTAATGTGACAACAAGAGGTCAAGCAAAGGTTGTTCTAAAAGGAAGTTCATCTAAAACAACTATTTCTCCTCCAAGTCAGTATAATTTGGTTGATCAACTGAGAAAAACATCAGCTCAAATTTCCATCCTTGAACTTCTCAAAATATCCCCCATACATAAGAATATTTTAGAAGAAGCTCTTGTAAATACAACTGTTGATACTGATCTGGATGTAAACAGATTTCAAGCCATGGTGGGACATTTGTCTTCCCCCACTTGTCTTTCATTTTCCAATAAAGATGATGCTTCCATGACACATCCGCATAATTCCTCGCTCAATCTTGAAGTCATGATCCATAAACACCGAATTAGACGTGTCTTAATAGATGGAGGAGCTGGTTTGAATATTTGTACCTTAAAGTTAATAAATGCCTTAGGCATATCAGAAAATGAAATTGATCCACGAAGGAAAATAACTATCAAGGCATATGATGATGAAGAAAGAGCTTCTAAAGGATTAATATTGCTGCCTATCAGATTGGGACCTGTTGTGAAGAACACATTTTGTCAGGTTATAGATCGGGATCTTTCTTATAACATACTTTTGGGTCATCCATGGATTCATGATATGCAAGCAGTGCCATCAACGTATCATCAATGTATCAAGTTTCCATATGATGGACAAGAAATAACTATACAAGCTAATTACAATAGTACCCAAACTTGTTCAAATCTTTGAGTAACTCAAGATGTCTTTGTGCCACACAATAGGGAAGCTCTTGCTATTTCTTCTTCCAATTTACAAGTCCAATTACAAGAATTGACAAAGAATTTTGATACTAAGCTGAAGTTTAAAGACAAAGGGGTAGGTGAATATTCACTATCTCTCTCTACTTTACCTCCTTCTCCGAGGTCACATGGATAGCCAACCTTATCAAATCAAAAGATTGCAACAACTTTTACATCTCAAGCTTCTGTGCCAATCACAAAGTTTGACAGAAAATTCATTAGAGCTAACACCACTGAAGAAGAAGTTGAAGATAGGGACATCCTAAATTGGCTATATAAAGATGAAGATGAATCTCTCTTGCACATTAAGTTACCTATAGAACAATATGGTAAGGGGTGCGCTATCAAGCAAAAGATGGGCTATGAAGGGAATGGTCCTATAGGAAAAAGAAGAGAAGGAATTGTAGAACCAATTCAACCTATTTCAAAACACTCAAGTGATAAAACAGGACTTGGATATGGTAAAGATAAAGAAGAATCTATTTTACAGCAAACACAATCAACTTATGAAGGAGGATCAATGTTAGATAAACCTCATGAATCAGTTTTCCAATTGCAAAATAGTTCAGATACTGATTCTAATGAATATGAATGGGACACCATTTATAATGATGAATTTTGGAGAGACAAACAAGTTGATACCATACACAAATATACACCTATTCTCATACAAGGAGAAAGTTCAAGGCCTCCATTTGATTTTGTTTTTCAAAGCGATCATGACTCAAGTGAGGAAGAATCAGATTCTGACGAGATTGACAATCAATAGGAGAATACCATCATAGACCTTGTCTACCATGACGATGATAACCATATCATGACTTTGACAATTCAAGACCTTTCCCAACCTAATGATCCTATGCCTTTAGTTTATCTAGAACTTATTGATTGGGACATTGATTCACCTATTCAAATTCCTACATTCCATGATGATGAGGATATTATAAATTTCCTTTGTTCCTCAAATGAAGAAAACAATTGTTTCGTTCAAGAATTTCATACTCGTAATTGGCATAAGGAGGGTGTCAAGTCTCTTAGCTACAAAATAAATGAAATAAAAGATGGATCTATTGGTGAAAACCGAACAATGGTAGTGATAGATCAAAACAAGAGAAAAATAAAGAGCGAATCTGACAGTGAAAACCTTTCTGAGGCACTGAAGGATGAGAAACTTGACACTCTTCCCAAGTATTATCATGAAAGATCTTCTATTTTGATCGAACCAACAGAATCAATCAATATAAGTACAGCAGAGCAGCCAAAAGTTTTGCAACTTGTAGCATCATTAACAGTTGAAGAAGTCCTGAAATTCATGGAATTCTTGAAGGAGAATCAAATCAAGTTTGCTTGGTCATATGCTGATATGCCAGGGTTAGATCCTAATTTGATAATGCATCATTTATCTATCAAACATGGGACAAAACCTATGAAGCAAAAGCTCAGAAAAATGCATCCACAAGTTGCGTTACTGGTCAAAGAAGAATTAAAGAAGCTTTTGGATGTTGGATTCATTTGAACTATTGATTATGCAGAATGGATTTCTAATATTGTACCTATTTCAAAGCCAAATGGAAGGATCAGAGTTTGTACAGATTTTAGAGATTTAAATAAGGCTTGTCCCAAATATGACTTTCCTTTGCACAACATAGATATGATTGTTGATTTAACTCCTAGCCATGCGATGTATTCATTAATGGATGGATTTTCAAGATACAACCAGATAAAAATTGCACCAGAAGATCAAGATAAAACAATGTTTACATGCCCTTGGGGTACCTATTGCTAGAATGTAATGCCATTTGGGTTAAATAATGTTGGAGCCACTTATCAAAGAGCAATGACAACAATTTTTCATGACATGATGCACACATTCATGGAAGATTATGTTGATGACTTACTTGTCAAATCTCATACACGAGAACACCTAGAAATCTTATCAAAAATCTTTATCAGAATGGAGAAGTTCAATGTTCGACTAAATCCAAAGAAATGTGTCTTCGGTGTTACATCTGGAAAACTCTTAGGATACATTGTTTCAGAAAAGGGCATATAGGTTGATCTAGAAAAAGTACAAGCTATAATGGACATGCTGCCACCACGAAATATTAGTCAACTTCAATCATTGCAAGGAAGATTACAGTCCATCAGGAGGTTTATAGCTCAACTAGTAGACAAAAGTTTACCATTTACACATTTATTGCATAAAAATGTCCCATTCAAATGGGATGACAAATGTGAAGCAGCATTCAGTCAGATCAAGCAATATCTTACGCATCCACCAGTTTTAATTCCACCTATTCCAGGAGAGTCACTCATACTCTATATTTTAGCAACAGAAGTATCTTTGGGAGCATTGTTAGCACAAGAAGATTCTACAGGTAAGGAAAGGGCCATATATTATATCAGCAGAACTTTAACAAGACATGAGTTAAACTACAGTTTCATTGAAAAAGCTTGCCTTGCAGTAGTGTTTGCTTCTCAAAAGTGGCGATATTATATGTTGGCTCATACAGTTAAGCTAATAACAAAGATTGATCCATTAAAATACCTATTAAGCAGAGCTACTTTAACAGGAAGACTTGCAAAATGGGTAATGATCTTGAGTGAATTTGACATTCACTATGTAGATCGAAAAGCTATTAAAGGACAGGTCATTGTAGATCAGTTGGCTGAAGCACCTTTACAAGAAGAAAATCCAATGCACATTGAGTTTCCTGATGTAGATGTCTTCACAGCAACAATTCAGAAATCATGGACATTGTACTTTAATGGATCTTATACACAATATGGCTCGGGGGCAGGGATTCTCTTTGTTACACCTGAAGGACATACTATCTCACGATCATATCGATTGATGTTCCCTTGTACAAATAACATAGCTGAATATGAGGCATTGCTCATAGGATTAAAAATAGCATTGGAATGGCAGATTACAGAGCTGCAAGTCTATGGTGATTCACAACTTGTCATTAATCAAATTAATGATGATTATCAAACCAAAGATGATAAGTTGCTACCTTACAAGAACATGGTGGATGATTATAAAAAGTATTTTGTGTTAATTAAGTTCTCACAAATATCAAGGATTGATAATAAAGTTACAGATGCAATGGCTACCATTGCTTCTTTATTACAATTATCAGAAGATCAAAGTAAGTATGAATTCTTGGTGGAACAATTGTTTTCTCCCGCCTATGATAATCTTGAAACTCAAGTCATATGTCATTTAACCGGTTCTGACTCACCTTTATATGGCAAGACCTATACCTATTTGAAAGATAACATCTTACCTTTGGATTTATCCTATAACCAAAAAAGGAATTTTATTCACCAATCATCCCATTATACCTTAATTGCTGATATCCTTTACAGACGTGGTCTTGATGGTACACTCCTTAGATGTCTCGAATGTGATGAATCTGAAAAAGCCTTACAAGAGGTTCATGGTGGTATTTGTGGAACTCATTCGAGTGGTTTGACCTTAGCCAAGAAACTTGTCAGAATGGGATATTATTGGCCTACCATGGAGAAAGATTCTTTTACTTTTGTCAAGAAGTGTTCTAAATGTCAGATTCATAGGAATCTTATTCATGCACCTGCACATGAACTGCAACCTTTTACTTCAACATGGCCTTTTTCTCAGTGGGGACTAGATCTTGTTGGTAAAATACATCCTTCATCATCAAATGGTCATAAATTCATTATTATAGCTACAGAGCATTTTACAAAATGGATTGAAGTTGTTCCTTTAACAACAGTGACTGGAAAACAAATATCTTCGTTTATCATGAATTACATTATTTGTAGATATGGAATTCCTAATTCTATCATTACTGATAATGGAAGGCCTTTCAAGAATCAGGATGTTGATGAACTTTGTGAAAGATTTCACATCCAACACAAGTTTTCTACACCTTACTATCCATAGGGTAATGGTCAAGCAGAGGCTTCCAACAAAACCATCTTGAATATATTGAAGAAGACAGTAAATGATGCCGGTCATGATTGGCATGTCCAATTAAACCTAGCTTTGTGGGCATACAGAACAAGCATTTGCACACCAACAGGAGCTACACCATATGCTTTGTTCTATGGAGCAGAAGCAATCTTACCACTAGAAGTTGAAATACCTTTGCTTAGGGTCTCACTCAAGGGATTGATAAGTGATGAAGACTACAAAGTTTCTCGCCTCCAAGAGCTAGAACTGCTAGATGAAAGACGTCAACATGCAGCTGATCATTTGAAGGGTTACCAACAGATTATGTCTCGTAGTTACAATCATAGAGTTAAACCACGGAAATTTCAAGTGGGTGACTTAGTCTTAAGGGAAAATCCATGTAATCAGCAAGATAGAGAAAAGAAAAGGAAATTTGAACCTAACTGGCTTGGTCCATTTGTCATCATTGCAACATATGGTTCTGGTGCATATCAGTTATCTACGTCAGAAGGGGAACTGTTTGAAGAACCAATCAATAGTATTCATCTAAAGAAGTTCTGTCTAAAAAGTCCTGAAAAAATCAAAAAAATCATAAAAAGTCCTGAAAAAATCAAAAAAATCATAAAAAGTCCTGAAAAAATTAAAAAAATCATAAAAAGTCTTGAAAAAATCATAAAAATCATAAAAAGTCCCAAACAATAAAAAAATCATAAAAAGTCCTAAAAAATCAAAAAAATCATAAAAAGTCTTGAAAAAATCAAAAAAATCTAAAAAATCCTGAAAAAGTGCAATAAAGACAAGTGGTGAAAACCTGGCAAACAGGCGCTACTTGTGATCAAAATAGGCTCCTCCATTTATTAGTTTATGTCTTGTTTTCACTTTTGGCATTATCCATTCATATCTATCCTCTGTATATATCTTTCCTATCCATATCATATGACAGGGATTCTTATGTTTCATCATGGCTTGATGAAATTTGTACATATCCATACTCTTTAGGTTGTGTTTACACTGGGGGAAAAATGCAGAAACATAGACTGAAGAAGAGAGGGGCAACAAGCTTTTCGAACATTGCAAATAGACACAAAAAATTTTGCCAAAACACAACAAACATTGCCATATCAAATCAACTACAACATGTTTATTCAATGCCAATGGAAATCGAAACAACATGATCCAAACAACTATCGAAATGAGAATATCAATGATGATAACCAAAATTGATGATCTTAATCTGAATAATGTTTGGAAATACTTTAGGCAAAATTTGAATTGTTGGTTGATTTTTTTATCATATATCTGGAGCAATTCGATGATGTACTAAACTAGAAAAGCAAGGAAGGAGTATGATTTTTCTTTGTCTGTTGTTTGTGAGGAAATCATTAATAGTATGCAAATTGGTCGCGAGACATGCTCTACTAAGTATCATTGATGACATTTCAGAATTTGCATGGGAAATGGGTTAACTCTTGTCTGTTTATGCAAGCAATACTCAGGTCATCTCGGTTCAATTATACCTAGATGCTTGTATTAACTTGCTATATTAAAAAAAAATCATGAAAGCAATACTCAGGTCATCACAAAGCAAAATACCCCTTTGATGCTTGTATTAACTTTCAACATTTCAAAGCTCTATGATGATACAAAAAGCATGAATAAGCTCTCCAAATGGAAATATTGTATGGATGTCCTGCATGGTCAGTATAGATTGCATTCATGTTAGAAACTACATTTTTCATTCATAAATTTCCCAAAAATATGGCAAAGAATCAAATGGTTATATCTTTTTGAATACATGACTGAGTATATTTTGACATTCACAAAAACATCATTTCATACATTTTTCATATATTTTTGCATTAGAAAATCATAAAAATAAAAGCATATATCATATACATCATAAACATATACATTCATTCATCAAATAGATTTCATCTCATAAATCATGTATATATATATATATCATAACCATGAAACCATCATATCATACACATCATATAGACACATTATAAATCATCACTGCATTTCATATATCTCAAAAATGAATGTCAAAATGTACAAAGATATCAACTACAAATGATATAACATCATCAAAAATGGGATCATCTCAAGGTATATACAACATGTCTCAACAGAATATCATGAAAATATCATCTAGAATGCACTAGGCAGTGCTATCCTCTGATGGCACTGGTCTGGGACCTATACCACCTGCCCCTGATGGACCTGCTCCGCCTGTCCCTGATGGCCCTCCTAGAGGTAATGGCTATGTCACACCCCTGCTGGTAGTACGAGACCGACCATGAGTAGACCGTGACTGAGCATAACTCTCCCTCCGCTCAGGTGGAACAGCATCATGATATCTAGTCTGGTAAAACTCTGCCTCTCGGGTGGCTCTGGTAACCTCTCTCATCATATCACCAGTCAAGGTGCTAGCTGCTTCTCTCTGAAGGGTATCTGCCAAAGCAATGGCCTGCTCACCCCGCTGTCTCGCTGCGTCCCTCTCAGCAGTAACTACAGTCAACTGTCCTTGCAACTATGAAATCAAGGCCTGTGCCTGTGCTAGCTGAGTCTGCAAACTCTGTACTGTACTCTGTAAAGAGGAGATCTGACCCGATACTCCTGGATCTACTGAAGGAGATGGGTCAGTGTGTCTCATCCGAGGTCCACCTCTACCACCTCTACCACCTCTCCTACCACCTCTCCTGCCACCTCTATCTCCACCCCTACCATCACCAGCATCATCTCCCTCTGAGTCATCATCTCCTCCACTCTCATCATCATCACTGTCCTCTAAATCATCATCCTCTGATGCTGAGTCCCTCTATTGTCATCTCTGTGCAGCAATGGGAGCAATAGCCTCATCAGGATCAAACATGCCCAGTACTGGATGCTCTAGGACATACTGAAAATACTCTGGTGTTGTCCCTGCATCAAGGACATCCACTCGGTAATCCCACATCACAGCTCCTAAACTGGTGAACTCTGCCACCGCTCTCTCATAGGAAATCTGTGGACCCCACATTGCAAGCTCTGGCTGTCGTCGTGCATAAATGACCGAACCCATGGGCATACCCTGAATCCGTCCAAACTGCTGACATACTTGTCCAGTAAGAAATCTCTCAATGATCCATGAAGTCTGCCCAATCAAAAATCTGGAAGTACATACATACGGCATCTCCCTCGCATCCTCTGGCCATGGCTCACAATCTAAATATGGTCTCCAGCATACTGTATCCAGACTATCCAATAGGTGCTGCCAATGCACTAGTTTTCCCAGTCTCGACTAAGCAATAATATGATCATATCTCCATCTGTATGATTGACCAGCTCGTCACTGTCCTCGAGTCAATGGATGTAAAACAGCAAAGTGCTCCCATGCCTATATCTGTAGTAATGAGCACCCAACAGCAAAACTTTGACCTCTACCATAAACAATATGATGTAACTCATCATATAAGTGGGCTAGCATGCATGTACCCCACGCATACTGTGTCCCCTACATCACCATACTCTCCAAAACACGACCCCACCCTATCGTGAACCCCTTCGACCTATGGTCGGGGCATAACACACCTCCAATGAATCCTGCAAGTACAACTGGTAAAGGTGGATATGTATCTGTCATCTCACCCCATGGAATGAAGTATCCGGTGATATGATCATCTCTAAATACCCATCTCAAAGAATCAGTGCCTCCAACCTCTCAACTATCAAATACAACTATCTCACCCATCACTGGGATTCGTAAGATGTGATATACATCCTCAGGGTTCACTATAATCTCTCCAGTCGGTAAATGAAATGTGTTGGTGTCACTATGCCACCGCTCTGCAAGTGCTGTCAATAGAGCCCTGTTGAAGTGAACCTCAGGCATGTCAAGTAATGCACTCAATCCACATGCATCAATCACATCTCTATCTGACTGTAACAAATGTGGTATCAAACTCCATGTACTAGGGAATGCCTCCCGTAACTGCAAAACACCTAATCTCTCCTATTGACACATCATCAAAGCGAAATCAATATTCGATCATCACAATTTATCAATCAAAACATAATATGAAAATATTTGTTTTTCATCATCATGGAACGCAAATATATCCAAATCATGTTTGTTTTTAACAACCTTAGAAGCAAACAAATCAATCAAACTATTTGTTTTTCATCATCATAGAAAGCAGATAAACAAAATCATATTTGTTTTTAACAACTTTAGAAACAAATCTATCAGTTCTTATTTGTTTTTCAACAAACTTTGAGAACAAATTTATTAGTCATGCTAATAGTCAATCAAGGGTGCTATAGAAAACATCATGGGCGCTACAGAAATCATTATAAGCGCTACAACATCAAAGGCGCTACAAAACTAATCATGGGCGCTATAGCATTTATCAAGGGCGCTACAAGATTATATGCGCTGCAAAACATATTAATAGCGCTAAACTTTTTATCAAATGTGCTATGATATCATATGCGCTACAAAAATAATCAATAGCACTGCAAAATATATCAAATGCGCTATGAAATCAATTGCGCTACGAAAAATATCAAATGCGCTATGAAAAATCTTAAGGGTGCTAAAACATCAAATTTTTCACATTAACATCAAAAAACGTGCCACAAAATGGAAAATTTTCTAGAGGCAGGAGATTTATGGGATACATACCGGAGGTCCATAGTGCGCTGGCCGCTGATGTCATCAGATATGCTCAAAATGGTGCTGGTGAACGGGAAGTGCCATTTTTCTTACTCAGAGCTCAAAAATTTGCAAATTTTACTAGGTTAAAATTGAAAATGACATGGAAAATGACATTTTTAACCTATATAATGCTAAAATTGGGGCATTTATCACATTTTAACATAGCAGGGGAAATTTCTTCATCAATTTTTCATTTCATATCTTTTAAATCAATTTCTTCACATCATTATTTTCGAACGATGAATCAACATCTTCAAAATCATAAAAATCATTAAAAAAAAAAATCAAAAATTCAAAATATGAACGACCATCGCTCACTCTGGCATATACCATTGACATTTCATACTAACATCTAAGTAAATTTTGTATCCTTTTAAAGGCAATGTGAAACACATCACTTCAAAGAGGGGCAAAATGTATACACCTAAAAATGGTTACATCACATTGTCTGGTAATTAATTAAATATTTTTAATATTTAATTAAAACTCCAAATTCCATCTATGTATAAATGAATTTAAATAATTTATTTATATTGTTCATTATTTCATTTCGATTAAATAAATAAGTTTATTTAATCATCTTTTCGTATTCATTTCTTAATTAATTAAATAAACATTATGGTTTATTTATATTAATTATCATATAATCTTAGTTTGAATATTTTATTCAAATAAAGATTAAAAATATTCTTCTTTTTCTAAATTAAATCTTCTAAAGATCATTTGTAATTAAATATTTCAAATATTTAATTAAATTCCTCTAATTCATTCTAATATTTATTTATAAATTAAATATTCCAAAATATCTTGGTATCACTAATTCTTAAATCATCAAAGTCCTTTCAAATATCTATTTTATAATTAAATATTCCAAAATATTTGCATCAATTCTTCATTATTTCATATTCCCTTTCATACACTATAATTGGCACATTCTAAAATATTTAATTAAAACTTCTATAGTGTCAAAAATTTAAACTCGGCATGAACAATAAATTTATCATTTATCGTTCTTAGGGGATTATCTTTCAGCCATTATGAAAACAACCACAAATAAAAAATTTAATTCATATTTCCTCAGTAAAAGTTTAGTCCTCCTGTGGGTTGAAGACAGGAATCCATCCTTCTCTCCAACCTCTCAACCTCTTCCATCTTCTTCTCAACCTCTTCATCTCTTACCTTTCAATTCTACCAGACAATCTCACAGTCGTTGATCCTTGCCAGCCAGGATTTTCCCTGAGAAAAGCTATAAATATGACTGTCGAGTACTCCAAATCATATAGAAGTTTTAAGCAGGAAAATTATAGTCAAATTGCAAGTAGTATAAGCATTCATAGCATTCATAGCATTCATAGTTTTCACAGTATTTTCATAGCATAGCAATAGTAGCATAGAATCATGATATCTTCCGTTTACAGCCCCTGTGCATAATCCACAGCCCCTGTCCATATCCGTATTAGCAATTTCACTCCACCAGCATATAGGATAGAGAAGTATTTTCCTTTTTGCATACTCGTTCTACAAGTTTCCATTCGGAGAAGCTTTGCTTACACAATCTGAGAGCAACAACTTCCAAAACAAATCCCTGGAGATAGAGGAAAATGAAACGGCTTTGAAGAAACTCTGTTTGTTTCATTTGAATTCAATTTATTTAGTTTTCTTTGGTCTAATGTTTCATTTTGTGTTTTGTTTAATTCATTTAGATAACTCATATTAACATTAACACAGATACTCCCATCAATTTCTAAGTAAAGCAATGGATAAGGGGGAGCAATTATCTGAAAATCTAATGAACAGGCCCTCATCGATAATTGTGTCACATCTTGGTAGAAGTATATTTAGTGTGTTACGAAAATTAAGGAATTTTTCTCAGTTGCATATGTGAAGAATAAGGTCTACAAAATTTTAAAAAATGAAGGCGTACACAATTTTTGAGAAAATCTACCAGTAAGTTGAAGCATTTATTGCAAAATCATTTAGAATGGAAGAAATAAATTCAAAAAATTTAAGAGGCTTATATGTTTTTAGAGAAGCATACAAAGGAAGGTTAGAGAGAAATTCAAATTTTTAGGGTTTAAAGAAAGGAACAAGTGGATTCTAAGTAAGCTTCGAAAGCAAGATATCTATACATTTCTTGTTGGCATTTACAAATTTATTCCTATTTGCACAATCTTTCACTTTTATTGCTATGGATAATCCAAAGGTTGTGAATAGTGTGGATAAAGAGAAAATTAATTTGAGAAGATATTTGAAGAATCTATCAGAAGATTCTGTTGGTGCATTCTCTCACATCCCTTTGAGAGTGTTTCCTACAAAGGATATATATGAAGTTATTTACAGTAAGATAGAATAAATTTCGTTAGCTCAATTGAGCATTCTATGGGAAAGTGAATTGGAAGAAAGCCATGATGCCTATAGAATGTTAGTTGAGAAAAAGTTGGATGTTTGGAGGAAAATCCCTTTGTTTGAATTTGAAAAGACATATATTTGAATAGTTTTAAGCCGAATTCATGGTGAATATTTGTGGATTGATGAGGCACATTTGATTACTTGAGAAGCTATCAGAGATGTAATTGGTTTTTGTTCCTCCAAACTAGTTCCCAAATGGAAGGCTATGAATCAGCAAGAGATAATTGAGGTTACTGGTTTGAATCTTGAATAGAAAGAGTTGATTTGATATCAATTTTTGATCTGGTAATAAGGTATGTTGTTATGTTCATTGGTCACAAAGTTTGTATCCCTAACAATGACCTCATAGTTTCAATTGCTATTGTACATACTACTATTGATATGGTTAAAAGAGGTACGGATTATAATTTGTGTGAATTACTTCGTATACATCTTTTGAATAATTTAAAGGAAACCAAGAAGAGTAAGAAGAACAAATTTTTCTATGGAAATCTTGTTGTTTGTTTTCTCTTTTACTTTTTGAGAGAGTTATTAGTAATAGGAAGGATAGAATGGTCAAATAAAGAGCCTACTTCCCATCAAATCAAAAACTTCATGACATATCTTGGTAGTTCAGATGCACAAGAGACTACCTTGTTGCATTCTTTAGAACATTTTAGATGATAATGAACAAAAGGTTTAGGATTCCAGTAAGTGTTGTTGAAAGGTACTCTAGAAGCATCAATTTTATTGTGTCTATAGATTTCTATCATATGGAAGCAGTTGAATCAAGGTTGGTATGGATATCTGAATTAGATTATGAAGTGTCAGAGGCTGAAGTTGATAATTATGCTCAAATTCTTTTGGAAAGCCCTAAGAATCTCAATGTAGAAGGTACCTCTAGTAGTACAATTAGAACAAGGAAGAATAGGAAGAGTGTTGTTAAGCAATAAGTTGTAGAAGGAAGTGAGTTTGAACATGAGCATGAAAGAATAAATATTCAAAAATCTTTGGAATAATTACAGAAGGTTATTCCTGCTGCTAATTTTGATTCATCTATTTTTAATGTGGAGAATCTTAGAGGCATGATAAATTCTTTGAAGGTCTACATCTCCAAACTTGAAGTACCTACTAAAATTAGGTTTGATGAAGGAAAGTTGGAAGATACCAAAAAAAAAAGTTCAAATGCACACAATCGATCGAGTGATGAAGGAATTGGAGAGTGTACAAGGTTGTGAAGAAGAGGCATAGGAACTACTTTCTTTTTTCCTAGATTGGTCTGGCAGTACACTGAACATAAGAAATGAAATAAGGATAAGTGAATCTTGGATGAGCACTTAGGAAAATACATATAGGTTAGCAGAAGATAGAGATACTCAGAGGTGGTCCTACATTGTGTAGCTTCAGGAAAAAATATTTTCTCTACAAGATCAAAGAACATAAGTTATCAAGAATTTTGTGGCACTTAGAGACATGATTAAACTTAGTTACATTTCTATTTCTAGTGCTCTTGGTTGTATTGGTGAATTATCATATATTAATCTTAATCCCAATACTCTAGCAGATGGTATATATCCCTTAACTAAACTTGAGCTATTGCACAAGACTCTTATAAGTGCAAGAGATTCATGAGAATAAGGAAAAGCATCACAGAAGGTCATCCTAGAGAGTCTCAAAGGTTCTTCTTTTGGTTTATTTTGTGTTGTTTTCATATCTTTTTGGATAAATTTTGATATATACAAATATATCGAACCCTCATCCTTTGTCATTGATGTCAAGGGAGAGAGATAGAGAGAGGGACAGATATAGAGGAAGAGAGATGAAGATACAAAGGTTAACAAAGGATTTTTTTTTTTTTGAAGAATAGTTTTGATAGGGGGAGTATTCAGAGTATTCAATTGTAGTTTATTGGAAAATGCTTTTGTCATGCATATTGCCATCAGTGCCAAAGGGGGAGATTGTTGGGATTATGGAGCCTTGTAACATGATCATGAAGTATGGATGGTTTTTGTTGGTTGTTACTATGTTGTCATTGATGTCAACATGGTGATAACTCTATGAGAAGTTTACTTGGTTTATCATAAGTTGTTCTTTGCTAGTAATGTTCATTTGTGATGGATCAGTGTGTTGGCATTTGAGTTCAAAAATCACTGCAATATCTGATATGACTCTAATATCTTAACCATGTTATCATGACTCATTCAGATAGCTACATCCAAGATCTTGAGACATGTTTGGTTCTGAGTAGAAAGTTATCTCTAAAAAAGTTCAACTCTGTATTCCACTATTGTTCCCTACTCGACATACTGTGTGGGAGACTCCACATTTTATTAAGGTGAATATTCTTATGTTGTGGTTTTGTTGATAGTATCTATGTTGGTGGTATGATGGGAAATTAATGTGTTCTCATATCCAGAAGGTGTTTGATTTGAGGATTATTTGTTGGTTTGGAGAATTATTCTCTAGTCTTGGCCGACTTAGCGTATGCAATACTTTTTGGAGACTAGTTATGTTTTATGGATGTTAATTGACTTGGTACAATGCACTACATGAATAAAATATTTATGGTGTTGACACAAAGATTTTTGATTATTTTATTTTCACCTAATTAGGCCATATAATTGATGATTAAGATATACTTGTATATATATAAGTTATTTTGAAGTGGAGAAAGATGCATGAGAGCGAACAAGAATAAAAGTGTGTGTGTGGAAGAAAGGTCCAAGACGAAATGCTTTATCATTTTTGGATTAGAATATATTTGTTGACTGACTATTGTGTGAGGTAGTACTTCATATTTTGAGTTTCATTAGAATTGAACCCTGCACATTGAAGGTGTATTCTATCAGTTCAATCTCTTGACAGTGAGGCACTATATTTGTATCTTGTTAGTTAACCATCTTTTGTATTTAGGAAGTGAGCCTTTTTAAGGATAGTGAGTCCTGGCACTGACCCCTGTAATATTTTGTATGCAGATATAATATATTGTGAGTTAACACTCACTATGGTTTTTTCTTTTTTGGGTTTTCCATGTAAAAATCTTAGTGTTCATGTGTATGGTTGCATTCTTTTATTTTTATGTTCTCCCATGTTGATTTAGTCATAATTGTGATAATTATTAAATGGATTTTATGTGAATGGTTTTATGGAATACCGATTCACCCTCCCCTCTCAGTATTTTGGATGTTCAACAATTTTCATCAGTCCTTTTACCAACAACAATCACAGTTCTAAATCCTTTTTTTGATCTCACATATTTTCTCCTTAAACAAAAGATTGTATCATTTTCTACACATTTGTCCAACACTCAAATTTTTATTTTTTTCTTTTTATTACAGTCTATACTAAAAAATAAAGAATTTAAAAAAAAAATCTAAAAAAGTAAATTAAAAGCTTAAATATTCCTAAGAAATATTTAAATTTATTTTTTATTTATAAAATAATTTATAT
>VDFB02150665.1:24561-36668 GCA_007258455.2 Sequoia sempervirens
AGTGAAAATAAAATCTAATGGTTTAAGCCATAAGACACTATTCACAAATATACTCTTCCAAACACCAATTAAGACAAATATATTCCAATTTACACATTATAACAACAATCTCCCTTCGAAGATCAACCCACTCAAACAAACAATTTGATCGTGATATTAATCACAAGTATTCTATAGAACTATTCTTATAGAAAACCCACAACTCAACTATTAAAAGAATATGAGGGAAATTGACTTAGAAGAGATCATCTAATTTTATTCATTTACCTAAACCCCTTTGTTTAACTAAATTAATTAAAACATTTATCAAATCTACAATCATTCACTAGTCTTTATCGTAATACCCAACTATTTAAAGTTTTCAAATTTATTTACTTCCATTTATCTTATAAATCAATTCTCCCACCTAAACAGGAATAATCCTTATCACCAATATTATCTACAGACATCAACAACGTACAAAACTCTACTTTTCATTATTTCTAAGTTAACTATCCCACTTGAAACTAATCAAATTGAGAATAAACTAATCTATCAATGTTACCCAAATTATTAACATAAGGAAACTCTCTAATCACTTTACTAACCTACTCAATAACATAATACCTAACTTTACTGCCTAATAATTCTAATTTTCTAACTCCTATAAATAAATCATTTTCTGAACAAACACATTAATTACAAAGTCTTAAAGAATAATCCCATATCTTATAAACACCCTACTAAAGAATCATTACTAAAGAATCTCTATAAACCAAAATTAATAAGTCCATTGATTAACATGTGTGTATAATTCATTTTAAATTAAATCTCTTATTAAAATAAACCTTATATGATAAGTTAAACAAGAAGGAATACACTTAAGGGAAAATTATCCTATAGTATGATTCCTAGGATGTTCGTAACTAGAATTTCAAGAATGCTTAGGGTCAAAAGATAACCTAAGTCTCCCATATCCTCATATGTTTAATATTACTATTTGTTCAATATTGAATTGAATCCCTCACTTGCAATTTATGCAACTAACACTTATTTTCCTTTTTAGTCATAAACATAATACACATATAATTTTAATACTTTCCACACCATTGTTTCCATATTCCCTTTAACAATCTAAATCAATGCAATTGATCTTCCCTTTTATTTATTCATTATTTCCTAACTCACTAACTATATTTCTAATAAATACTAAGCATAGGTCTTCTTCCTTGAAAACATAACATTTGTATAAGACAAAATGCTATCAGAGCCGAAATAACAATTTCAACGTGTTAATTTTTAGGTACAGGAATTGCAGTTGGCATCGTTCATAGCTATCCTCAACAACTTTAATAAAGAGGTGTATTTTCATTATCTTCTTTTTAAAGCGTTCTGTAATCACAGTTTAAGTTTATGACAGATAATTAGGTAAGCTTCCATTCAAAAGTTTTTTAGCTAAGATCTTCAGATCAGGATTGATTTGTTTGATTTTTTTGTTTGTTTTAATATTAGTTCAATATTTTTATCTGATCAAACACTTAAGTATAAAATTTACCACCATACAATCTTAGATTTATTAAAATCCACTATTTATTTATATATATATTTTAACTTCTGGAGGAGGGACTATTAATAGAAGATAAATCCTTTCAAAGAAACCCTAATATTACCATATCTTATAGATTTAATTCAACAAAATATTTTCTAAAGCTATGGGCATATTTGGCAGGTGTAAACCAAGTTCGCAACCTTCACCAGCCGCGCCTCACTGCTTGAGCAATGATGTAAACTTTGGAACATGGTATGCACCTCCCTAAAAGATAAAAGATGGAGGAATTTTGTAAGATATGAAGTTGCAAAAGTACAAGAAGACATGGATGCAAAACGTGAAAGAATGGACAAGACATACAAAGGAAAACATGCGGGATTAGAAGCACGAACAAGGTTCGGTCCAGAGATCATCTATAATTCAATACGATATGGATGCAAGGATCCGATAAGTAAATGGTCAAAAGAACAGATCCGATAATCTTAAGGTATCTTGCGGTTTGTTTTCTATGTAAAAAGGAATGTTAGGATCTAAAGTCAGAATGCCCTTGAGCCTTTTGTTTCCCGAAATAGTGTTGAACTCATGGGACACAGCAAAGAGTAGATAAATTTAAATTACCAGACTAGATGAAGAAACTCATCTAAACACTGTATCCAATAACATCAATTTCTCTCAGCTTCGACTGAACGGAGGTAACTGGCCAGGGCTTGAAACATTACGCAGACCAAGAGAATTAAATAATTTGCTCATTGGTCCTCAATTTCTTCACTTGAACAATCTGCTCATGGACGACATCAGAGAAGACACACAAACCAAGCTTTCCTCCAAGTTGGAGATGGTTACGGTTGCAAAATGTGAGCAGCCATTTATTTTAGAAAGTGAATTTTGGAATTTGGAAATATCGCCATCCACTTGCATTATTATCGGATTTCACATGTTATTCACTAAACGGAAGGGAAGGAGAAAGGTGAGGTGCAAATACGTGACTTACGAGAAAGAGAATTAATGTACCACTGTTTTTTTTTTAAACCCTAATTTTGTTTGCTGGCGAGTTTTCCAGAGACGTGCTCAAGATTGAAGTTGGCCGAAACAGAAATATATATTTATATATATTTTAATGACTCACCTTCGGGTTTCAAACTACATCAATATCCAAAAGAAGGCAGTTCCATTAAGTGTTATCTCCAGAATTCAAAAAAAACTATTCAAACGCGGTAATGAATATCCCAGAAGAGTACCAAAATGAAATGGACCAGCACAACCAAAATTACTGATCACAGAGATAACTGGGTAAATTTAATTCCATACATCAAAATTTAGGTTTAACGCAAATCTATTAACCATAAATTTATAAAATAAATGACAAAGCAATCAGATATTAACCATGAATTTATAAAAGAAATGACAAAGCAATCAGAAAATTCTTTTTCTTTCACCATGCCAAAACTTTTTGCTACCATATGGCAATTCTTTTTCAATGCATAACCAGACACAACAACCATTGAAAACTTTTGTTTTTAAGGCATAACATATAATCATAGAAAATATCACACTTATCTTATGGCGTCGCTGGTGGGGATGACTACGATAGAAGCGATGCTCCAACACAGGTGACCCGGGCCCTCACTATGCAAGAAGGAATTGCAGATAACCGCCTTATCAAACGATAATCAAACTTTCCAGAGATATACTAATGTCCATCCCCCTTTTCACCGTCTTCGCCAAGATCTAAATATACTACCGAAGGTGCCCCTTCAAATCCTAACTGAATGACTTTTCACATTCTCATAACCGAATCTTCAAATTGGAATTAATATTTCTTTGCGTGTTTATTATTTATTTCACACAGAGGTAATAATAAATTCTCATTTTATTTTATTTCATTTATTTATTTACTTGATTACGATATTCGAATTTGGTTTATTTAATTCATTTTAAACAATAATAATATTTTATTAAAATTTATTTCATCACATTCTTTACCATATTAACATTATTATCTTATCCATTATACTTAGATATCAAACTTTTACTAGCCTTTCTCACTTTTACCCTCATTCAAACTTAAGTAAAATTTTAATATTTAACCGTCTCTAATATTTTCTCACCTTTAAATTTATTAATTGAATTTAATCTTTAAATGATAGTTACCTTTCCTCATCCAATCTGACTACTTTAAATAACAACTCCCAAAGATAATTAAATTATTTATTTAATTCCAGATAAGGCAAGTAACCCTAAAATTAAATTAACTTTATTAACCAAATCTCAGCATATTATTAATGTTATTTCATAACTTTAAAATTAAATAAAATCACCACATCGACATGATATTACCAACAACACTTGACATCAAGATAGTAAAGCGAGGTGGGCACTACACCATGATGATGAAAAACAAATATTTTGATTGATTTATTTTGATTGATAAATTGTGATGATTGGATACTGATTTCGCTTTGATAATGTGTCAACAGGAGAGATTAGGTGTTTTGCAGTTATGGGAGGCATTCCCTGGTACATGGAGTTTGATACCACAATTATTACAGTCAGATAGAGATGTGATTGATGCATTTGGATTGAGTGCATTACTTGACATGCCTGAGGTTCGCCTCAACAGGGCTCTATTGACAGCACTTGTAGAGTGGTGGCATAGTGACACCAACACATTTCATTTACCGACCAGAGAGATTATAGTGACCCCTGAGGATGTATATCACATCTTACGGATCCCAGTGATGGGTGAGATAGTTGTATTTGATAGCTGAGAGGTTGGAGGCACCGATTCTTTGAGACAGGTATTCAAAGATGATCAGATCGTTGGATACTTCATTCCATGGGGTGAGATGACAGATACGTATCCACCTTTACCAGCTGTACTTACAGGATTCATTGGAGGTGTGTTATGCCCCGACCATAGGTCAAAGGGGTTCGCGATCGGGTGGGGTCATGTTTTGGAGAGTATGGTGATGCAGGGGACACGGTATGCGTGGGGTACATGCATGCTAGCCCACTTATATGATGAGTTACATCATATTGTTTATGGTAGAGGTCAGAGTTTTGCTATTGGGTGCTCATTACTACAGATATGGCCATGGGAGCACTTTACTATTTTACATCCATTGACTCGAGGACAGCGACCAGCTGGTCGATCATATAGATGGAGATATGCTCATATTATTGCTCAGTCAAGACTGGGCAAACTAGTGCATTGGCAACGACTATTGGATAGTTTGGATACAGTATACTAGAGACTGTATTGAGATTGTGAGCCATGGCTAGAGGATGCGAGGGAGATGCCGTATGTATGTACTTCTAGATTTTTGATTGGGCGGACTCCATGGATCATTGAGAGATTTCTTGCTGGACGAGTATGTCGGCAGTTTGGACGAATTCAGGGTATGCCTGTGGGTTCGGCCATTTATGCATGACGACAGCCAGAGCTTGCAGTGTGGGGTCCACAAATTTCCTATGAGACAGCGGTGGCAGAGTTCACCAGTTTAGGAGCTGTGATGTGGGATTACCGAGTGGATGTCCTTGACGTAGGGTCAACACCAGAGTATTTTCAGTATGTCTTAGAGCATCCAGTACCGCGTATGTTTGATCCTGATGAGGCTATTGCTCTCATTGCTGCACAGAGACGATGATAGGGGGACTCAGTGTCAGAGGATGATGATTCAGAGGACAGTGATGATGATGAGAGCGGAGGAGATGATGACTCAGAGGGAGATGATGGTGGTGATGGTAGGGGTGGAGATAGAGGTGGCAGAGGTGGTAGGAGAGGTGGTAGGAGAGGTGGCAGAGGTGGTAGAGGTGGACCTTGGATGAGACACACTGACCCATCTCCTTCAGTAGATCCAACAGTATCAGGTCAGATCTCCTCTTTACAGAGTACAGTACAGAGTTTGTAGACTCAGCTAGCACAGGCACAGGCCTTGATTTCACAGTTGCAGGGACAGTTGACTACAGTTACTGTTGAGAGGGACGCAGCGAGACAGCGGGGTGAGCAAGTCATTGCTTTGGAAGATAGCCTATAGAGAGTAGCAGCTAGCACCTTGACTGGTGATATGATGAGAGAGGTTACCAGAGCCACTTGAGAGGCAGAGTTTTACCAGACTAGATATCATGATGCGGTTCCACCTGAGCGGAGGGAGAGTTATTTTCAGTCACTGTCTACTCATGGTCGGTCTCGTACTACCAGCAGGGGTGTGACACAGCCATTACCTCCAGGAGGGCCATCAGGGATAGGTGGAGCAGGTCCATCAGGGGCAGGTGGTATAGGTCCCAGACCAACGCCATCAGAGGATAGCACTGCCTAGTGCATTGTAGATGATATTTTCATGATATTTTGTTGAGATATGTTGTATATACCTTGAGATGATCCCATTTTTGATGATGTTATATCATTTGTAGTTGACATCCTTGTACATTTTGACATTCATTTTTGAGATATATGAAATGCAGTGATGATTTATAATGTGTCTATATGATGTGTATGATATGATGGTTTCATGGTTATGATATATATATATACATGATTTATGAGATGAAATCCGTTTGATAAATGAATGTATATGTTTATGATGTATATGATATATGCTTTTATTTTTATGATTTTCTAATGCAAAAATATATGAAAAATGTATGAAATGATGTTTTTGTGAATGTCAAAATATACTCAGTCATGTATTTGAAAAGATATAATTATTTGATTCTTTGCCATCTTTTTGGGAAATTTATGAATGCAAAATGCAGTTTCTAACATGAATGCAATCTATACTAACCATGCAAGAAATTCATACAATATTGCCATTTGGAGAGCTTATTCATGCTTTTTGTATCATCATAAAGCTTTGAAATGTTGAAAGTTAATACAAGCATCAAAGGGTATGTTAGCACCTATGATGACCTGAGTATTTCTTTCATGATTTTTGATATAGCAAGTTAATACAAGCATCTAGGTATAATTGAACCGAGATGACCTGAGTATTGCTTGCATAAATAGACAAGAGTTAACCCATTTCCCATGCAAATTCCAAAATGTCATCCATGATACATAGTAGAGCATGTCTCGCGACAAATTTGCATAGTACTAATGATTTCCTCACAAATAGTAGACAAAGAAAAATCATACTCCTTCCTTGCTTTTCTAGTTCAGTACATCATTGAATTACTCCAGAGATATGATAGAAAATCAAACAACCATTCAAATCTTGCCTAAAATATTTCAAACATTTATTCAGATTAAGATAATCCAATTTTGGTTATTATCATTGATATTCTCATTTCGATAGTTGTTTGGATCATGTTGTTTTGATTTCCATTGGCATTGAATAAACATGTTTTAGTTGATTTAATATGGCAATGTTTGTTGTGTTTTGGAAAATCATTTTTGTGTCTATTTGTAATGTTCAAAAGCTTGTTGCCTCTCTCTTCTTCAGTCTATGTTTCTGCATTTTGCCCCCAGTGTAAACACAACCTAAAGAGTATGGATATGTATAAATTTCATCAAGCCATGATGAAACATAAGAATCCCTGTCATATGATATGGATAGGAAAGATATATACAGAGGATAGATATGAATGGATAATGCCAAAAGTGAAAACAAGACATAAACTAATAAATGGAGGAGCCTATTTTGATCACAAGTAGCGCCTGTTTGCCAGGTTTTCACCACTTGTCTTTATTACACTTTTTTAGGATTTTTTAGATTTTTTTTATTTTTTCAAGACTTTTTATGATTTTTTATTTGTTTTGATTTTTTTAGGACTTTTTATGATTTTTTTATATTTTTTCAGGACTTTTTAGACATAGAACTTCTTCAGATGAATACTATTGATTGGTTCTTCAAACAGGTCCCCTTCTGACGTAGATAACTGATATGCACCAGAACCATATGCTGCAATGATGACAAATGGACCAAGCCAGTTAGGTTCAAATTTCCCTTTCTTTTCTCTATCTTGCTGATTACGTGGATTTTCCCTTAAGACTAAGTCACCCACTTGAAATGTCCGTGGTTTAACTCTATGATTGTAACTATGAGACATAATCTGTTGGTAACCCTTCAAATGATCAGCTGCATGTTGACGTCTTTCATCTAGCAGTTCTAGCTCTTGGAGGCTAGAAACTCTGTAGTCTTCATCACTTATCAATCCCTTGAGTGAGACCCTAAGCGAAGGTATTTCAACTTCTAGTGGTAAGATTGCTTCTGCTCCATAGACCAAAGCATATGGTGTAGCTCCTGTTGGTGTGTGAATGCTTGTTCTATATGCCCACAAAGCTAGATTTAATTGGACATGCCAATCACGACCGGCGTCATTTACTGTCTTCTTCAATATCTTCAAGATGGTTTTGTTGGAAGCTTCTGCTTGACCATTACCCTGTGGATAGTAAGGTGTAGAAAACTTGTGTTGGATGTGAAATATTTCACAAAGTTCATCAACATCCTGATTCTTGAAAGGCCTTCCATTATCAGTAATGATAAAATTAGGAATTCCATATCTACAAATAATGTAATTCAGGATAAACGAAGATATTTGTTTTCCAGTCACTGTTGTTAAAGGAACAACTTCAATCCATTTTGTAAAATACTCCGTAGCTGTAATGATGAATTTATGACCATTTGATGATGAAGGATTTATTTTACCAACAAGATCTAGTCCCCACTGAGAAAAAGGCCATGTTGAAGTAAAAGGTTGCAGTTCCTGTGCAGGTGCATGAATAAGATTCCCGTGAATCTGACATTTAGAACACTTCTTGACAAAAGTAAAAGAATATTTCTCCATGGTAGGCCAATAATATCCCATTCTGACAAGTTTCTTGGCTAAGGTCAAACCACTCAAATGAGTTCCACAAATACCACCATGAACCTCTTGTAAAGCTTTTTCAGATTCATCACGTTCAAGACATCTAAGGAGTGTACCATCAAGACCACGTCGATAAAGGATATTGGCAATTAAGGTATAACGGGATGATTGACGAATGAAATTCCGTTTTTGGTTGTAGGATAAATCTGAAGGTAAGATATTATCTTTCAAATAGGTATAAGTCTTGCCATATAAAGGTGAATCAGAACCAGTTAAATGACATATGACTTGGGTTTGAGGATTATCATAGGCAAGAGAAAACAATTGTTCCACCAAGAATTCATACTTAATTTGATCTTTTGAAAGTTGTAATAAGGAAGCAATGGTAGCCATTGCATTTGCAGCTTTATTATCAATCCTTGATATTTGTGAGAACTTAATTGACACAAAATACTTCTTATAATCATCCACCATATTCTTGTAAGGTAGCAACTTATCATCTTTAGTTTGATAGTCATCATTAATTTGATTAATGACAAGTTGTGAATCACCATAGACTTGCAGCTCTGTAATCCGCCATTCCAAGGCTATTTTCAATCCTATGAGCAATGCCTCATATTCAACTATGTTATTTGTGCAAGGAAACATCAACCGATATGATCGTGAAATGGTATGTACATCAGGTGTAACAAAGAGAATCCCTGCCCCTGAGCCATATTGTGTATAAGATCCATCAAAGTACAATGTCCATGATTTTTGAATTATTGCTGTGAAGACATCTGCATCAGGAAACTCAATGTGCATTGAATTTTCTTCTTGTAAAGGTGCTTCAGCCAACTGATCTACAATGACTTGTCCTTTAATAGCTTTTTGATCTACATAATGAATGTCAAACTCACTTAAGATCATTACCCATTTTGCAAGTCTTCCTGTTAAAGTAGCTCTGCTTAATAGGTATTTTAATGGATCAATCTTTGTTATTAGCTTAACTGTATGAGCCAACATATAATGTCACCACTTTTGAGAAGAAAACACTACTACAAGGCAAGCTTTTTCAATGAAACTGTAGTTTAACTCATGTCTTGTTAAAGTTCTACTGATATAATATATGGCCCTTTCCTTACCTATAGAATCTTCTTGTGCTAGCAATGCTCCCAAAGATACTTCTGTTACTGAAATATAGAGTATGAGTGGCTCTCCTGGAATAGGTGGAATTAAAACTGGTGGATGCGTAAGATATTGCTTGATCTGACTGAATGCTACTTCACATTTGTCATCCCATTTGAATGGGACATTTTTATGCAATAAATGTGTAAATGGCAAGCTTTTATCTGCCAGTTGAGATATAAACCTCCTGATGGACTGTAATCTTCCTTGCAATGATCAAGTTTGACTAATATTTCGTGGTGGTGGCATGTCCATTATAGCTTGTACTTTTTCTGGATCAACCTCTATGCCCTTTTTTGAAACAATGTATCCTAGGAGTTTTCCAGATGTAACACAGAAGACACATTTCTTTGGATTTAGTCGAACATTAAACTTCTCCATTCTGATAAATATTTTTGATAAGATTTCTAGGTGTTCTTCTCATGTATGAGAATTGGCAAGTAAGTCATCAACGTAATCTTCCATGAATGTATGCATCATATCATGAAAAAATGTTGTCATTGCTCTTTGATAAGTGGCTCCAACATTCTTTAACCCAAATGGCATTACATTCCAGCAATAGGTACCCAAAGGGCATGTAAATGCTATTTTATCTTGATCTTCTGGTGCAATTTTTATCTGGTTGTATCCTGAAAAATCCATCCATTAATGAATACATCGCATGGCCAGCAGTTAAATCAACAATCATATCTATGTTGGGCAAAGGAAAGTCATCTTTGGGACAAGCCTTATTTAAATCTCTAAAATTTGTACAAACTCCGATCCTTCCATCTAGCTTTGAAACAAGTACAATATTGGAAATCCATTCTGCATAATCAATAGTTTGAATGAATCCAACATCTAAAAGCTTCTTTAATTCTTCTTTGACCAGTAACGCAACATGTGGATGCATTTTTCTTAGTTTTTGCTTTACAGGTTTTGTCCCAGGTTTGATAGATAAATGATGCATTATCAAATTAGGATCTAACCCTGGCATATCAACATATGACCAAGCAAAGTTAATTTGATTCCCCTTCAAGAATTCTATGAATTTTAGGACTTCTTCAACTGTTAATGATGCTGCAAGTTGCAAAACTTTTGGCTGCTCTGCTATACTTATATTGATTGATTCTGTTGGTTCGATCAAAATAGAAGATTTTTCATGATAATACTTGGGAAGAGTGTCAAGTTTCTTATCCTTCAGTGCCTCAGAAAGGTTTTCACTGTCAGATTCGCTCTTTATTTTTCTCTTGTTTTGATCTATTACTGCCATTGTTTGGTTTTCACCAATAGATCCATCTTTTATTTCATTTATTTTGTAGCTAAGAGACTTGACACCCTCCTTATCAAAATCACGAGTATGAAATTCTTGAATGAAACAATTGTTTTCTTCATTTGAGGAACAAAGGAAATTTATAATATCCTCATCATCATGGAATGTAGGAATGTGAATAGGTGCATCAATGTCCCAATCAATAAGTTCTGGATAAACTAAATGCATAGGATCATTAGGTTGGGAAAGGTCTTGAATTGTCAAAGTCATGATATGGTTATCATCATCATGGTAGACAAGGTCTATGATGGTATTCTCCTGTTGATTGTCAATCTTGTTAGAATCTGATTCTTCCTCACTTGAGTCATGATCGCTTTGTAAAACAAAATCAAAAGGAGGCCTTGAACCTTCTCCTTGTATGAGAACATGTGTATATTTGTGTATGGTATCAACTTGTTTGTCTCTCCAAAATTCATCATCATAAATGGTGTCCCATTCATATTCATTAGAATCAGTATCTGAACTATTTTGCAATTGGAAAACTGATTCATGAGGTTTATCTGACACTGATCCTCCTTCATAAGTTGATTGTGCTTGCTGTAAAATAGATTCTTCTTTATCTTTACCATATCCAAGTCCTGTTTTATCACTTGAGTGTTTTGAAATAGGTTGAATTGGTTCTACAATTCCTTCTCTTCTTTTTCCTATAGGACCATTCCCTTCATAGCCCATTTTCTGCATGATAGCGTACCCCTTACCATATTGTTCTTTAGGAAACTTAATGTGCAAGAGAGATTCATATTCATCTTTATATAGCCAATTTAGGATGTCCCTATCTTCAGCTTCTTTTTCAGTGGTGTTAGCTCTAATGAATTTTCCGTCAAACTTTGTGATTGGCATAGAAGCTTGAGATGTAAAAGTTGTTGCAATCTTTTGATTTGATAAGGTTGGCTGTCCATGTGACCTCGGAGAAGGAGGTAAAGTAGAGAGAGATAGTGAATATTCACCTACCCCTTTGTCTTTAAACTTCAGCTTAGTATCAAAATTCTTTGTCAATTCTTGCAATTGGACTTGTAAATTGGAAGAAGAAATAGCAAGAGCTTCCCTATTGTGCGGCACAAAGACATCTTGAGTTACTCAAAGATTTGAACAAGTTTGGGTACTATTGTAATCAGCTTGTATAGTTATTTCTTGTCCATCATATGGAAACTTGATACATTGATGATACGTTGATGGCACTGCTTGCATATCATGAATCCATGGACGACCCAAAAGTATGTTATAAGAAAGATCCTGATCTAGAACTTGACAAAATGTGTTCTTCACAACAGGTCCCACTCTGATAGGTAGCAA
>VDFB02150666.1:0-33313 GCA_007258455.2 Sequoia sempervirens
TAAGCATCTTTACAGAAAAGGGTTGGCCAGATTTGGAAACACCAGAAATGCTAGCAGCTTGGCTCCCAAACAAGCCAACATTCCACGAGAAGGATGGCAAGTTGATAGCCCAACTTTTTGGCATGGAGAGGGCCCATAGAGAGCTATTTCATTTGTGCAAAATATACAAAGTAGACTATTCAAGAATGATCACCAAGGTTGATAAGGCTATAGCCACCTCCCAAAAGATTCGTGCAAAGGTAGATTCCTCCAACCAACGTCTTCAAAGAGAGCTTTAGCAACAGGCTCAATGTTTAGAGGAAGAGAAAGCAAAGGTAGCCGCTAGGGACACAAAATTGGTAGAAAAAAACAAGAGGATACAGACATTGGAGGAGGAGCTGGCTAAGTAGGTTGGGGAAAAAGACAAGAGGATACAAGCATTGGAGGAGGAGCTGGCCAAGTAGGTTGGGGAAAAGGATCAAGAAATAACAAAGATCAACTAGCGCCTTAGGGAGGCGGTCCACTTGGTGAAAACAACTAGGGAGAATGGGCTGAAGGCGACACATCACCTGAAGCTTAGGATGGAGGAAGTCTACCGGCTTCGACAGCGAAGCACACAAACAACCACCCTGACCTCCTCAGTATACCCAGCTCTAGGGACATCCTCTCACCCAACTTCTCAGTAGTGTTATTTCTAGGTAGTAGTCTTCCAATTTTTATAGTAGTCGTCTGGAAGACGACTTGTTCTTAGGGGGGGATGATGTAGACGACCTTGTTAATAAATAATTATGTTATGATTGGCCGTACTAGTAGTATAAAATAAAATAGAATAATACTCTACACAGATTAATGTAATCGATAATTAGCCTGACGGTTGATTAGTTAGGAATCGTTGTCAACGGTTGGTATCTCAACCAACCTCGGTTGGCTATTTATGCACTCATTTCATTTGTAGTTAGACACATTCTAGTGCTGTGATGTAATTATTGCCATATTTAATGAATGAATTCAACAATCTCTTCTGTGCAATATGTGTTCTTAAATGATTCCTATGTACGTTCTATGTTCAATAAATATTCATCCATTTACTCTTGTATAGCAGTAAAGATGTCCCAATGAGTGAACAAGTACAACACAAGGATTGAATTAGTTTTAACAAAGGACACACACAAGATTAAGAAAATCATATGAAGGAAGCATCATACAAAGCTGCAACGACTACACTTCATTGAAAATAGCTATACAAATCCTATAATCTTCAAGGAAAGCAATTGGATTCACCTAAACAACACATACACAACACCATAAAAATCCTGAATAGTAATTTCAACAGCAAAATAGGCATACCAAACTCTATTTAGTCCTCCAATCTAAGTTCCAAAAGCATCATCTATAAGTCTTTACAAGGTTTTGCATGAGAAATAATAAAATACCTAGCTAGAAATTCCATGCTATGAATTTTTATTATACAATTTTGTTTACAAATTCCAAATGATAAATAAATAAATATTCAAATCAATTTTTGATAAGGATATTTATCAACTAAAATTAGCCATTCTAGAAATAGACTTCTCAGAATATGATTATCTCCTCAAAATAGTGATTGCTAAAAATAGCACAAGCTACAAATAGCTAATCTAGCAGCTAGCTTTGGCAATGATTCTAATGTATCTCTTTAGTATGGCAAAAGCCTCTCTATTGTGACCACCTTTTTTGTTTCACTTGGATTTTCACCTCAATGTTCAAGTGCATGCTCTTGCACTAGGTGACAATTTTTTATTTGTGGACTTCATGCACCCTTTTGATTAGGCATGCTCCTCTCCATTGGTGAAATGTTTTTTTGTTAAACATGTTGTTGCATCTCTTTGATTAGGTGTGTGTCTCTACTTTGGCAAACATTTTTTCATTAAACATTTTCTTGCATCTCTTTGTTTAGGCACACACCTTTGCACTAGCAAACATTTTCCAAATTTTTAACTTCATGTTCCTCTTTGGAGATGCACATTCATTTACATTAGCATCTATCTTTTTTTATTTGCCTAAAATTTGCACTTCTCCATTAAAGTGCATAGACTTCCACTAGTTGACATTTTTAATTATAAAACTTAATTTTTGCACTCCAATACAAAGGCACACGCTCTTTCACTGGCTGACATTTTTTTCTTTAAAATTTACTTTTTGCAATTGAATACACAAGCGTACTCTTATACTAGTCCAACTTTTCAATTTTGAATTTTATGTATCTCTCCATTTGGCTGCAATTTTTCATGCCCTAGAGACTTTTTTGCCTTATTCTCCATCGTCCATCTTTAATCATTGTTTCATCAAACATGTTGAAAAGCTCCTTTCATAGCCTCTACAAAGACGCTAACTAGAAATGACATTCATGACCATAACAAGGATTCAAGAATGGCTCACAAAACAAGGAATTTGACTCAATATGAAAAATGTTATATGTGTACAAAACTACATCCTATGATTGCTTAGTTGGATCCAATATGAAAAACATTGATGAATATTTTCTTGAGCACATCATTAGACTCTATATTGACCTTTTTATTGTGGTCTAAGAGGACATTGGCCCCTTTTCTCTCAAAATTGATGTAGACTAGAGCCTTGTTCTCCATTCGGCTCTTTCTCTAGGCCCCATTGGTGGTTCTTTTGACAAGGAGCCTACCTTTTCACAAGATTGATTAGTATTTTATGGCTTTTCCATGCATTGAATTGTCTAGGGTTTACTTGTTTGAGACTACCCTCTTCTTATTTGGTTTTATTGCTTCACAGATTGAATTCTAGGTAATTTAGTTTTAGTTGTTGGCGTTCCATCTAGAACTCACTACAAGTTATTATGACTTGTATTTTTAAGATCTTTGACCTAATTTTGTTTTCACTTTTCAGCACAAATTAATATAGTTTATTCTTGTTCTCATTTAGTGGCAAGTCTGCTTCTGAATTTCTTTGTCGAATGCACAGACCATTTTCTGTATCAGTTTCCTAGATGCTAGTGTTATAAATCTTCTAAAAATTTCATGGATATTTAAATTATACCACAATCCCCTGAAGCTGCAAACAGAACTTGCTTCAACCTTTACTGAGAACTTCTTTCTCTTTGGTGGTGCTTAAATTTCTAGTTTGGGATCATCAAATTGCATGCATAAATGTCTTTCTTGTCTTCAATATTGCTACTGCTACTGTTGTACTTATAATGTTCTGTTCTTCTAATCACAACTGGGAACATATGGGATGGGAGATAAATATTCAATATATTCTATAGCTTCATTTATAGTTCATTAATACTTCAAAGCCCTTGAAATCTGATTGTGCTATGCTGTGTACTATTTTTAAGTTCCTGTGCTGATGAATTTTTTTTCATGAGCTGTATTTTAATCTATTCAGCAATCAAGTTTTCAATCTTGCATAATTCTAATTTGCTGAAAGCCTGTTTTTTAATCCTTGCATTTCACCATTTAACTTCTTAAAGGTCACTGCTGTGATTGTTTTGTAAAATGAATTCTCTTTGGTCAGCTCAAATTGTTTTGAAAATCCATAGCTTTGGATCAATATCGACTAACTTGGATTAAAATTAATCTTCCGCAAATCATATACTTTCTTCTTGATACGATATGTCTCCTTTACAACCTGCCAATGGCATGGTAGTTTGTATGTTTCTCTGGTAATTTAAGTTTTCAAATTATGTTGTGAATCTCACAATGTCCACTGACATTACATACAGCAATTCCTTCAAAATATTGATGCTATAAATTATTTCCTTGTTTGGATTTTATTGTTCCCAAAATTGTAATTATATCTCCAGTTTAACAATATTTACCAAAAAAGGTCAAACTATTAATTCTGATATAAGCCAATACCCATTATTCCAAATTCTCTAGAGAACTGGGCTTGGAAACCAGAGTAGCTGGATACGCCCCTGACCCTCCCTGGGCACGCGTATCCCTGTATCCGATATGGATATGAAATAAGCTCCTTAAAATTTTCTTGATTTTCAATAACAAATACAATGTAACCAAGCACCCGTTAAGGTTAGTTTAACCCAAAACGTTGCATGAAAGAACTCTAACCAAGAATGCGCCCTAAAACCACTTAAGGAGGAGGGGCGGGCATATGGTCAGAGGATCCCTAGGATCTACTAAATCAAAGTTTACAAAGATTACAACTGAAAGAGAGAGACTAAACTCAACACCAAGAATGTGCACTCAAGATCCTTTAACAGGCGAGGTGCTAACATATGGTGGAGTGCTAATTGCTGAATTGAAAGTACTTAGGCGGATAACCAGCCATAAGAGAATTTCCACACTACCACTTGTTCAGTGGGGGGAAAGATAATTACAATGAAATACAATTCATCCGCTTAGCGGGCATCCACTCAACAGTGGGGATTTGCCACTTAAATAGTGGGTGAATGATGTGTTACAAAATCAATTTCCTCCACACTGGCGGTAAACCATACAGGGGTTAAAGTGTTTGCATTAAAACTCACAAGTAAATGCAGCAATTAAAATGACTGGATTAGTACTACTAATTCACAGCCTTACAATGAACTAAATCTGCAATTTACAAGTGTTACAATGATAAAATCAATGCAAATGTTTGAAGGATGATTATTACAATATATAATCTTCTCAATCACCAAGATATAAGTCAAAATCTGAATGTTTAACAATCTGATATGCATAAACAGCAGACTGAAATTGTTAACCAGCAAGTTGTATCACTCCCAAAATACATCAAAACAATCCAAAGATACCTCTAAATGAGCTGAAACGAATTGCAAGAGATCTCTAGAAGGATGGTGCCCAAAATCAATCACTGAAATTGCATCAAAACTCTCCAAATGATTTAGCACAAACTCCAAAGCACCCCCAGCAAGGGTACGGCCTTCTAAGAGGGTCGACCTTGCATATAAAATTGAAATCTGCAAAATAAATTCTAAAACCTTGCCAAGAGGGTCGCCCTTAGCCTAAAAATAGATTGCTTCAATGCCCAGAATGAAAATAAATTTATCTAGTGAGCTGCAAATGAAAACTACTTTCAACAATGACATTAACCAGCAAAATACAAACTGAAATTATCATCAAATTCTTCAACTTTGATGCACAATATGCACTTCTGAATGAAGCGCACTCCCAATAGACCATCTAGGGAACCATAGTTGCAGGCCCGAAGAATGGAGTAAATTTGCTAAGGTTTCCCTTAGCCGGATTTTGGATTTCAAACTAGCAGCATAACTTTACAATATTTTCCAAAGATAATCAGCTCTTCAAACAACAACAATATATAAGTTTCAATTGGCAAATGAAGCAACAAGAGACTCTTCAAATTCCAAGAAGTTGAATCACTTCAACTTCCAAAAGGGATGCCACTTTAAGCATTTCACTTTTTTTTTGAAATATTAAAATATCATTCAACTTCCCCTTTAGGCGTCCATTTCATATTGCAACAATAAAGCATTTATTAAATAATTAAATGCTCACTTGACCCCTTTATGTCCCCTTCTTTAAAACAACTTGAAGTCATCAAGCCTAGGCGTGGGGTACAACTTCAAGACATGAAAATTGACTAAATCTGAAACTCAGTCCAAGGAGATAACCAAATACCATGCCCAAGATGCAACTGATAAATTGCTAAAAATAGAAAATTGACAAATGCCAAACTGAACCAAGTTGATGATGATGCTTCTGCCAAAAATGAACTTACTAAAAATAGCAAATGCCAAAAATAGTAAGTTAACTTCAAAACCATTAGAAAGCCAAACTGAACACTGAACTGCAAAGGATTGAATTGCTGCTAGATAGTTACTGCCAAAAGATAGACTTGTTAAAAATAACAAACTGCTATAAATAGTAAGTCTGCACAACATCCTCTGAACGCCAACTGAGCAGTATCTGAAAGAGGAAACCCTAGTTTTCTACTTCAACTTAGCCTATGGATTTTCGGAAATAGGCTAAATCCAAAAGAAGAGCGTAGGGCTAAAATTGGGACATTACAGGATACGGGTACGATACACCATGAATACACATTGGGTACCATACCCACACGTGCCCAAAAAGTCTTGACTTTCCAGCCGTGCCGGATACTTTGTGATTTTATTTTCAAAATATCTGACATGAATCTTCCTAAACTTAATCTTAAAAAACTTCAATTGTGCAATTTTCTTTTTGTTTTGTATAAACAAAACCTACACCAAATGAGGAAGACAGCTGAAATGTTTTTCTATTTTAGCAACCCATTTTTCTAGGTCTTCTTCCAATGCAACTCTACTATTTTTTTGGCGTTTTAATTTTTATAGATTTTAAAAAATTATTTGTTTATAGTTTTATATTTATATTATGTTGTTTAAACATTAGCAATTTTGAAAAAAATAAAATTTATTCTTTAAATATAAATTTAATTGTTTATTCTTTACTAAATTATTAATGTTTAAATTTTAATATTATTTAATTTATATATACTTATTTTCTTTTAAAGTAATGAAAATCTCCTCTAATAACTTAGAAAAATACGTGTATGTGTTTTTTATGAATGTCGTATCCAGCCGTATCCATATTGGGGGTCTTAAAAAATGGTCATATCTGTGTCCGATACCGTATCCGTGTCCATGCAACTTTGCTGGAAACCCTATGTGGAGTCGCCCATTTATTCTTCAATAGAAGAACTGACAAAAGTTTCACTTTAATAGATATTACATATTGCCTCAGTTAGTCCAGTCCCTAATCTTGCAAGCTTCATGGTGATTCTCTAGCAAAGTTATTTTTTGCTGTCAGTTTCAGTGAATGGCCTCTTCTTTTCTTCCTTTGCAAAAGAAGTTCTCTTGGTTTTTTAAGCAAAAGAAGTCCTTTTGTGGTAAAAATGTATGCATTATGTAATTATTGAACAAATATCTGTCATTTCTTTACAGTTCATGTATGCACCTTTTCTCATTCTTGCTGTTGAATTGTTCCATCCTTTGTCTCTAAATGCTCTTGATACATTGTTATAAGTTTTGATTATGGCAGTTCTGCACTGTCAGTCCTACTGTTTGAAATTCTGTTGACTATGATACTTGAATCAGTTTGTATCTGGGATGTAAAAGATTTATTCAATACAAATGTCTGCACCTTTTCTTCTTCTCCTTGCCTTTGTGATTGTCTACTTACAGTACTACTGTCGTTATTATGCTAAAAGTTATGCTCAGTGATTGTTTCCTTCTTTGGCTTTTGGACAAGTTGTAATGAACAACAGTCTAATTACTTATACAAATATATGTTTAATGATAATAATACTGGATTACATTTCAAATATGTCAACTGAAGCACAGATTCCAATTAACAAAGGTTGGTCCACTTTGAGATTTCCCTAAGTTTATTCTACGCTAATCCAATGAAATGCTTACAACTCAGCACAAGTTAACCTAAATTATTCAATGATGACCTGTAGGCTAATGTAATTCTGAATTAAATGCTATTTAGAAAAGTAATTGTAAATGATAGGAGTACATAACTCTATGACCAAAGAATGAATGATTCCAATGTGGTGCTGAATTGTTAACTGTCTCTGATATTGTAAAAGATGCCTCTTAATCTGTATGTTGCCTTAGATTCTATGCTTGATCCTTACTCTGTTCTGGACTGAGTTCACACCTCAAGGCCTTTTTTTGTATCTGTGGATTTGTCCTTCTGCCACACAGATCTGATCTTTGTGATTCTGTATTGCTGTTCTCTGATTCACTGAATTCACCTTTGTCTGCTCTGCTCTGAAAATTGGAGGATTTCTTGTTTGATACAAGGGGGCATATTCTCCTAGGTGAAGCCCTAGAAAAATGTGTAAAGATTCACAGACAGCAAGAAATGCCCTAGAATGAATATGCAGATTTGTTTTAGTTGCACCAAACTAAATTGTTCTGCAACTGATTGCTCCCTAAATGCTTATAGGATGAGAGAGGATGAGAAATGGATACAAATTAATGACTTTAAATATAAGCACATAACATCAAATCATGTGAACGTGTGGTTAGTTGGCTCAGAAGAGCTAGTAGAATGGTTTGAACTTGAATTTTGAAAAGTTAGGGGTCAAATCAATGGTGTGGGGTTGACCCCACATCCACAGAAACGACCCAAGATATGGGATCAGTCAAATCAAGTGCATAGAAGAATGCATAGGAATAGGTGTACAAATGGGCATAGTTAATGGATGGTCTAAGTATATGGGGATGGGTAAAGGCTAGGGGAATAAAACCAACTTCCCACAAGATTGTTCCATTTGTCAATATGTACATTTAAGATCATATTCCCTGAAGATGCCCACTTTAGCTTGTTATAGATAGGTGCAATGATCAATTCACCACTACACAAGATAATGCAAGGTTTATACTTCTATTTAGGGAGCATTCCAATCCAAATTCAATCCAATAGCCATCTTGAGTGACAATGTCAAGATTTAATATCATTGTGAGTATGTCTATGCTTTGTATTCAGATGTTGACCACCTAATAATGACCTTTTTCCATCAATTGGTTGGAGATGATTGACCAGGTAGGTTATGACTTATTCCTAACACATAAGATGTTAGATTACAAGTTATAGTGTTATTGGAAGTGTCACTTAAAGCTGTTAATATACACAATTTAGTCAAATGTCAAAGTATTACATTAATGTTAATTGAGAAAGGGGCAGTAAATAATAAGGTTTCATTATTATAGGAGGTGGAAAAGACAAAAGGAGGAAGGTAGGTTGTTGGACAAAGTGTTTGCAACCTCATTTAACACAACATGGGTCTACAAATTTGCTTCCATTAAAAACGATTAGACATGAATTTAACTTGGGGGAATGATTGAAAGGATAAGATGGGTTGCTGTTTCATTTTGAGAGGGATAGAGAGGAAGAGGGGGAGAGATTGGGGAAGCTGAGCGATTGCAATTTCTGGACAAAGACTTCATGCAGGACGAATGCTGATCTGGCTGCTTCAAGGAATTCAATGTCCGGCTATTACAGTCTGGCTATGAAGAGATTTGATGATCTTATTCCAAAATGGAAGAGCAGTGTGAATTACCAGGCTAGTGAGACAAGTTGTCTGCCTTTTGAGTCCAGACATGTGGGGAAAATTTGTGCAGGGAATGGAGTTTTTGAGCTCTTTAATGGAAGAGGGAAGATGGCTTAGGAAAGATACAACGATGATTATAAATATACTAAAGTGGTTTAAGTTGTTTGAGGCTAGATGTGGATGGAAATCTTAGAATTGTACTGGTTCTCCACAGTTTGGACGTGATGTTACTGATTGATACCCACAATATACATCTTCCTCTCCAATTTTTCATCCTCCTTATCATTCTGATGGCTTTCATTAATATTGCCTTGACCCACTTTCAGCTAGCAGTCGAGGATCATGAATGGTAGGGTTGGAATTATACAAATTTAAATGGAGTTTTGAAGTTCTTGTTCAATTTGATTTTCCTCTTGGCTATATGAAATAATGATAAATGACTTTTTTCGTAATGAGTTTATCTTCCAAGTTTGTGGTTTTTGAAATTTACAATATCTGCAGAATTTTTATACTTGAGCTAGGGTTGCCTCTAAGGCTGAACCTTCAAACAAGCTAGCTATTTACTCTTCAACTATCATACCACTTTAGAAAGTAAAGATGGGATCTCAAATGTAAATGAACCATCGCCTCCCTTAAGATTTCTTCTATGTTCCATGATGTTTTGGGGACAAGGATGGGGGGACGACAGGGGACAGCGATATATATATATATGAATTATTCAAAATTTATTAATATATTATAGAGAGAGGGAAAGAGAGAGAGATATGTCAATAACTGATAACAACAATATCAATATGTAAATAAATCACGAGAGCAATAGTATAACAGCATAATAAATGTCAATAAAGCATTATAACAGCAGTCTCCAACCTCAATAAAACCATGGTTCAAAAGTAACAAAAACAAGAAAACCCCAATAGTGCAAATCTCTTAGGTAGAATACATAACTTATTAGCCTTGGATGCTGATGCTTCTCAGTTATTCAAACTACTCTTGACACACAAAACAAATTACCCTAAAGATGGATTGAGAAGTATGCTTCCTAACATTGGTAACTAAAAATGCATAGGCATTTTATCCAAAAGAGCTTTGACAAATAGGCATGCAGTGGGGAAACCTAAAATTTCTTAGGCCTATAACATTCTTCAAAGTACTACAATGGCTTCTTGATAGAAAAGCAGGGTAGAAAGCTATTCACACACTAAAGACACACAAGGAATACAATAACATGCACAAAAAGTATACAATACCATACACACAAAATATATGCAAATCTGATACAAATAGAAAATATACAGTAACATACACACAAAATATATGCATATCTGCATCAAAGAACCATAAAAGCATTAGTTTTGTATGTTATTTTTGCTGCTGAAGTGTCCACATCCATTTGGGGATGGCTAGCCGTCCCCAAATGGGTAGGGACGTTTCCTGCTCTCTAGCCTGTTTTGGGGACGGCAAGGGGACATCCCCTTTGCATCCCACTATCCCGGGGATGGTAGGGGACGAGGACAATGCATTTTGGGATGGGGGACACGTCCTCGTGTAACACATGATTTCTTGTTTGATTGGAATTTTTGGGGGTTGAATTTTAGTCATTTAATCTGGTTGTCTTTAACCTTGATAAATTACTTTGAAAAGTTGTAAGCAGGAATTGTTGCAAATTATTAAGTCCAAGATTGAATACTATGTTATATGGAATGATGATAACGTGAATTGTTATCATCATACATGATGACATGATATTCCTTGTACATTCTATAGGATTTCACAGTAGTAAAGATTATATGGAATGCCTTAAGGAAACATATTCTAAGTTGTGGATCTTTGGTTGAAAAGTTTTAACAATGGAAATAAAGGTAAATGGTTTGATCATTCTCACTTTTTGAGCTTGCTAGCACACTAATAATGGGTAAGAAATGACTTTTAGGAGATGCTGAATTCATATATATGGTAAGGATTCAATAGGAGGCCCACGAATTGAATATTCAACACATATTGCTTGAGCTTGGCACATGAATTCTATTTGTATCAACTGATAGATATCTAGTTAAGGGTACCTAAACAACATAGTTTGGGTTTGTGATACTCAAGACCATGGCAGAAATATGTCTGCTAATTACTTTGGCATAAAACTATTGGAAGGTGATGGTAAATTTCTAAGGAACGATTAGGAACCAGTTAACCCTTGACACATATGCAACTTGGGTTTTTTGTATTTAGTTAACAAATTATTATGAAGGATTCTTGATTGAAATAATTTTGGATTGTTGTTCCAAATATCTTTGGCTGAGATTCTGTGACATGTTGAAAATATGATGAGCTCATTAGAGTATGGTAGGGTATTATCTATTTTTGCATTATACCCAATACAAAGTTGTTGCCTTTAATTATAGGAGAGTACTTTGGACTTGACCATGGCTTCTTCAATATGATCAGAAGACGTTTTTTAAGGTTGATTCTATTTGTTAAATATTGATTGTTGCATGTTATGATAGGATTATGTCATGTAAATTGAGTACAAATTGTATGACATAGTCATATGATAACTTAGTAAGGATTAAGCAAGTAATGTATGTGTTATGAAAGTGTCTAAAGGTAATAAAAGCCGGTACATACAATTGTGGTAAGATTAACTCATCAAGCTTACATATTTTGAATCGAAGAGAGGTAAGTGGTAGGTACATTTTGTTGGAATTATGGGTTGATTAATATTCTTTTGCATTTACCTTGTGTATAATTAATGATAACAATTTTATTATCACTATACCTTACTTTTTACTACTTGATGCAAGAGGAATGTGAGAGCCTTATTAGACTATCAAAGTTCGCATCCAAGTCCCATTCAAATTGACAATTTCATTTGTCAATTTACAGCCAATTCAAACAAATTTGATTTGCAACACAAATTCAACAACAATTCAATGAACTTCTTTTTTTTTTCCTTTGTCTACAAGCATTCAAACAATTACAATCTGCAAGTCTTCCCTTAAGCCACACCTGGCTTCTTAATGTTGTTTTTCTTTTGTTCAACAATTCACTAACCAAGCTTTCTCTTCCTTCACACAAGCTTCTCTCACGTGGCTCTAGACAGATCTCTTTCTCACTCCTGCCTCTTCCCCCCTATTCATACCAATCTTCCTCGTTGTTCTTATCCACTTTGTGAACCTTCCGGATTTTGGATTCCAAACGGAATGTGAATGAGCATATGAATATCATCAGTCTCCATAAATAGAGGCATTAATTCAAAAGGGAATACTTATTATTCATTTTATTTTTGACTTGGTTAGAGACCAAAATTCACATCTCAAATAATTGTCTAAATGACTGGAGAAGATGTCATTCGTTCAATTATGCCAATTGATGGAGTCAGGTGTTGGCAGGCAAAAAGCTGAAAGTTCTCTAATTTGCACGAAAATTGGTGAGTAGGCTTAGATTAATCTCCCATGGTCCCCTATAGAAGGTTTTTCTCCAACCTTCAAGGATTTAAAGATATTAAACTTTCTGTAAATTGACGAGCTCGAACAGATTATTTTAATATCTCCTAAACGGTGCATATTATGACCACAAAATATTTTTCATTAATTCACAAATGTCTTCAACAATTTGCTTGTCAAAGGATTTGTCACCAAACCTCATAGATTGCTCCAAACAATTGTTTCACTAAAACTGCCCTATTATGTGTTGAGACTAAAATCAAACAACACTACAATTTTGCAATTCTTGATCGTGCCAATCACATCCAATGCTGAGAAATGTCAAAAGAAATCTGAAACACACCAAAACTGAAACCCAAAACTAAAACCTATTTTTGGTTGATGTTGATTGCTAGTCCACTCGGATGCTCCTACATTAGACACGTCGGGTAGGAAGTTTGTGAGCATAGGCTCACAAAAGTGAAGTTGAATGGTAGAACCATCCTTTCAGATTGCAAGCAATTTGCAGTGAACTCCATCGCTGTGATAGGTGCACATGATTTATTTTTTTCCCCTCTTCTAGCATCTTGCCAAAACATTCACCATTTTCCTCCAACAACTTTGCACTCTCTTCCTTCTTCCTCTCATGAACTCATGTCCATCATAGACTGTCCTCCAAATACTTTCTTCACTTCTCTCCTCCTTTATGGCATCTAACCCACCATTATCCGGCCGCCTCCACGAAACAATCTCTCTACTCTTCTCCTCTTTCGTGGGTTTTGACCACCACAAACCAACCACCTCCACCAAGTTTCACCTGTAGCATCCACTATAGCTTCTACATGCAAATATGTATTATCCAAACACCAATTTTTAACTACATCAAAATCTCTTGCATCCTTATACAAATCTGCATTTACTAGTCCATGAAAATTAAAATTTCCATCTACATGCTTTTTTCTTGCTCGACATCCTCTTCTACTCTCACCAAAGAAAGGAAATAATTATCACAACTGAATTCAAAATTAAAATTTACCTCATTCTCTTTTGCTGTCCCAACATCTTTTTCTTCATCCTTCGCTGCAACATTCATCCTCTCACCTCCAACGGCAAGTTTTGCAAGCCTTTCTTTAAGTTCATCTATCAATTCCGCTTCCAACACTTTATTTATCCTTTTCATCTCTTTTTTCAATAAGAGATTATCATCATCTTCGCCAATTTGCATGTCAAATTTAGGACTCTCCAAGTCCATAATTTCAGCTTCCAAATTTAATTTTATTTCTTCATTTTCTGTGAACAAAATAGTATTAGAAACAATAGAAGTTCCAATATTACCCTTTTCTTCCGCTATATTATTATCCCCTATCCCTTTCATGCCTTCAAGAAGACTTGTCTCTGCTGCAATATCATTGTTTAGTTCTTCATTTTGTTCTTGAACCGGTGTACAATCTTGAATTTCCATCTCCTCTATCACCATGTTCTTCACCTTTTCACTATCCTTCTGCACGAAAATTTCTGGCTCTCTTGCCTTATTTTCTTCTATGGTACCTACAAACAAATCAGCATTAAATAAAATAAGATACTCATCATTTCCCCTCTTCTTTTCTTCTTCATGTACGTTTGTATGGGCTGCTCCCATATCCTCCTTTCTCTTTACAACTTATACTAAAGGACAAAAAACCCTTCTTTTCTTCATTTCTGCATGCCCCATCCTCTTCCAAGAGTATTTTCTTCTTTTTAGACCTCTCTATTTCATGAGAGATACCCACTTCTTTTCCTTGAGGATAAAAAATTATCCTTTCTTCTTTCCATTCTAAATCATGTCTTTTCGCCATGCCATTTTCACATAGCCTCTTCTCATATCTTTTCAAATCTTCTTCAATTTCCTTGCATTGCTCAAATTCCACTGTATCTAACCTAGCTTGGACTCTTTCCAACTCTTCATAGATACTTTTTCTAAATCTTCTTGCTCACTCTTCAACAAACCCAATTCTCATCGATCTCTCTATGACCTTCCTCGTCCTCTTCTTCAAAGACATCTTTCTTGGTGCAATCTCTCACCATTCACATCCCATGCACTGCAATCTTCACGACTTCAGCTCTCGTTGTTCAGGACTTATCTCTTATACCTAGAACAGTCCATATGAGCTCTTCTTCTTCACCATGCTTCCTCTATCCACCCATCGGTCTTGACATAGGCTGTCTCATGTTTAGCGCTCTGCCTATATGCTCAGAACCTCTGACTATGATACTATTTGATGTAGGAGGAACGTGAGAGTCTTATTAGACTGTCAAAGTTTGCTGCCGAGTCCCATTAAAATTGACAATTTCATTTGTCAATTTATAGCCAATTCAAACAAATTTGATTTGCAACACAAATTCAACAACAATTCAATGATTTTTTTTCCCCATTGTCTACAGGCATTCAAACAAGTACAATCTGCAAGCCTTCCCTAAATCCATGCTTGGCTTCTTCTTAATGTTATTTTTCTTTTGCTGAGCAATTTGCTAACCAAACCTTCTCTTCCTTCACACAAGCTTCTCTCATGTGGCTCCAGGAAGATCTCTTTCTCACTCCTGCCTCTTCCCCCCTGTTTATACCAATCTTCCTTGTTGTTTTTATCCACCTTGTGAACCTTCCAGCTTTTAGATTCCAAAAGGAATGCGAATGAGTATATGAATACCATTGGCCTCCATAAACAAAGACATTAATTCAAAAGGGAATACTTATTATTCATTTTATTTTTGACTTGGTGTGAGAACAAAATTCACCTCAAATAATTGTCTAAATGGCTGGATAAGATTTCATTCATTTGATTATGCCAATTGACGAAGTTGGGTGTCCACAGACGAAAAACTGAAAGTTCTCCGATTCACGCGAAATTTGGGGACTAGGCTTGGATTAATGTCCCATGGTCCCCTGCATAAGGGTTTTTCTCCCGCCTTTAAGGATTTCAAGATATTAAACTTTCCGTAAACTAAGGCTCAAACAAAAAATTTTGATATCTCCCAAACGATGCATATTATGACCATGAAATCTTTGCCATTAATTCACAAATGTAACAATCTGCTTGCCAAAGGATTTGTTGCCAAACCTCATAGATTGCTCTGAGCAATTGTTTCAATGAACTGCCCTATTATGTGCCGAGACTATAATTAGACAACACTACAATTTTGCAATTCCTGATCGTGTCAATGACATCCAATGCCAAAAAATATCAAAAGTAACCTAAAACACACCAAAACTGAAACGCAAACCTGAAACTTGTTTTTGGTTGATGCTGATTGCCAATTTGCTCGGATGCTTCAGCATCATTAAACTATTTCCTTATTTTGGTTGGTAATTCTTCTTTGGATAGCCAATTAAGCTTACGTTATTGACTATAACTATTGGATGTAATCACAAGGGGAGTTTAATTTAATTAATTAAATATTAAATCGTCCTAAGTAATATTTTGGACATTTATATTTAATTAATTAATTTATTATTAAAATGACACTATTAAAAGTATGGTGAAAATATTAAATAAAGTCACTTTAGAAAGGCAAAATATTTAATAAACAATAAAAAGGTGGTGAAGTATAAAAGCTGATGGAGAAAGGATACCATTATCTATTGGAAAATTTATTATGGGGAGTATTTTGGAGAGCTTGGATTTTGGGGAACTTGAGGATAGAAACCCTTGGGTTGGTGGATTGGAAGAAAACCCAATTCATTTACAGTAGAATTCATCTAGAATTTGCATAGAGCTTCATTGAATTATTGGAGGAATTTCAAAATTTGTGAAGTCTTTTATCAAAGACAAATTTCAGAGACATATTACAATAGAATTCATCTAGAATTTGCATAGAGCTTCATTGAATTATTGGAGGAATTTCAAAATTTGTGAAGTCTTTTATCAGAGACAAATTTCAGAGACATATTCAGGGTTGGAGGAATTTTGCAAAGGTTGGGACAATGGTCAAATTAATTATTGAGTTATAGGTAGTTGAAAATATTGCATATCATGACTTTGTTCATGACTGAATCAAGCCTTTGTGAATTAAACGTCCAGTAAGTGAAATACTATTTTAATTTTTAGTTTTGAGATATGGATTGAATCAATATTTTTACACAATACTATTTTTGGAGGAATTATTCCTTATTGTGAGCCATTATTCAATCTTTCCTTGCTGTGAGTAAATAGCATGAAGGGATCGTAGTGCCGCCACCTTGCCAAGTGCCGAATCATTTGATCCAAGTGCTATGGGAAATTTTGCAACACCATACGGAATATTGGAAGAGGATCGAATAAGTTTGTGGAGACCTTAAGATTCAAATCTATGGCTGGATGGTATCTCTGTCACGGTGGATAGTCAATGCCAACTCAGGTCTAAGTCGTCAGGATTAATATTGCTGCGCACCATCTGATAGAGCGACCGTGTTCCTAGTCGACGGGTTTGGGAAGCAAGCATATAAGTTGGTGACAAGGATTAAAACAGTGCCATGATTACAAATAAAGGGGACACACAATAACAAGAGCCATGGGAAAGGTTAATTGCTGCTGCCAATCTGCAAGGTATCGACTGTCTATTATTTCTACTGCCGATTACAGGGGAAAAGAATGATAATGAATGCTGGTGTCTGAAGAGTATTACAGTCATAAAATTTGGGTGATCCATTTGGTGACAAGAAGGTTGCGTTCCAATACTTGAGTCCTTGAGGAAGGCGATTCCTCTAGAATTTGAGGTTAGAAAGTTTTATTCTCAACTTTTGTAATCTGCCATTACTATGTATATGAGCAACGATTATTGGGAAAGGAGTTAATTAATTTGTCTTTGGGTTTCAAGCTATGCTCACTGATTAGTTTACGAATTCCAAATCATTGAGAATTTATATGAAAAATCATACACACCAATGTAATACGCCTATGCATGAAAACTATTTGACAAATTGCCTGTGGAGAAATAAGGAAAACTATTTCCTAATTTTGGTTGGTAATTCTTCCTTGGATAGCCAGTTAAGCTGGTATATTATTGACTATAACTATTGGAGTCCTTCCAAGAGGTTAAAATTGCCACCTATAGTCATTATATTGTCTTTTGGGCATGAATTGCTGCTTCTATTGTACTTCAAAAATAATTATTTTTGAATTAACTTCTTAACCTCACCTAATAGAGTTGTTATGTGTAAATCCATTCTAAATGAAGCGCAAATTATGGAGCCTTTTATTCCCTTAATGGAAAATGTAGGTAGGGCCTAAAGGAATAGGTCTAGGATTAAGGATATGTCATAATTTAAAGAACTTACCCTATTTAGTGTAAGAATGTAGGTTGGTGGCAAAGAGTTGCTGCCATTGCCATGGATTGGTAAGGTTATGAAGTTAGTACTTTTAAATTGGAATTAAATTATTAAGATATAGAAATACTTCGTGCCTTAATTTGATATGGACAAACATTAATAAGAAAGTAACAACCATAATAGTTTAATTAATTAGTGTGGTCATTTTATTTATGTTCCATGAAGTGGACAGATTACTAAGGTATGGAATGTGTTACGCTTAATAATAAAACTAATATGTAGGAAACATAATAATAATAACCAAGGGTGGTTTTTACATTCACCCAAAATGTGCACAAATTAAATGGGAAATGGCATGGGTGTGTAAATTTTCACCGTTACAATAATTTTACTTAGGCATATTTATTGAGTGGATCCACTCTTGGATTGAATCGTGCCTTGTTATAATGAGCACAATTGTTTTTGAAAGCATGGAAAATCACTAACAAAAAATTAAATTCTATATTTAATTCTCACAACATTCCACTGAGTGTAGTTAAAATAGTAGATTGCCACATTTTTTTTTCTTAATTTGTGTTTCTATCTTTTGAACATGATTTGTCCTTTGGTTAGATTATGTGCTTCTATTTGAAGAATTTTCAAAAGAAAGAGTGATCATGGGAAAGTTGCATTTAAGCAAACTTTTGTGTTCCAAGGCACTAAGGTAAAATGTTAGCGTGTTTCCTTTACTGTTGTTTCAGGGTGCAGCTACTACTTGTTATTTGGCATTGCATCCTAATCTGAAAGGGACAAGCGGGAAATACTTTTCTGATTGTGAAGAGGCAAAACCCATTCCGAATGCTACTAATCCTGCATTGGCAAGACAATTATGGGATTTCAGTGACAAGCTTGTGTCAGAAGTTACAATGACTGATTGAGCATTTTGACTTTTGAGGATGTTCTTTGTATCAAATTTCTTGTGACTCAACTGAACAAAAAATTGTTATAATGTACAAACTAAACAATCGTTCATTTACTGGGATGACTTTCATAGACTATGTAAATGCCTTGTGTTCATTTTCGTGGGAACAGATGTATTTGGTTTGTGGTTTATATAATGAGGAAATATATACCCTCGAGGGTATTGTGTTTCATGCTACTTTAGTCGGTAGACAACTTAATAGTTGGTAGTGAATTAATTCATTTCTATGTTTAAACACAAGAACAGATCTCAAATAGGAGAAATGCATCTCTATTATAACTTACCCTTTTTTAATGATACATAACACTGAAGTTTATAAAAAGTGAAAACATAAGTCTTTGTTGAAAATATCCAGTATTCATCCAGTCAATGGAAGTTTTCCAGAACTAAGCATTTACTGGTAAATTAGAAAAGTGAAAGTGTGACTTCCATGCATAGTGAAAGCATGCAAATTATATGGAGAATGGGGTAAAATTTGTACAATGTGATAATGCGAGCTCAACACAGAAGATGGAGTGTACTGTAAATATAGACTTGTTTTTCCATTCTCTGAAATTCTGAATTTTCAATTGAAGCAAAAGAGCATTGCCAAGGTCCACAAATTTAGACATACAGCCAAGTAAGAAGGAAAGCTATAAAGAATTTGAACAAAATGGTAAAAATCAATAGCAGATTGCTCCACTGTACTGTGCTGCATCTTTAAGTTACTACACCCACTAATCATTAAAACTGTTTAATAGGAGTGGAGCATATTGGTTGACAATAACTACCAAATGAAGCACCGAAAACTGGTCAAGTTCTTTTAAAATAACAGCCAAAAGGACAAACGCCATGAGAGGAGTGGAATATAAGCCCTGGCAGATGGAGATGCAAAAACATAAAAATGTATTCTTACACCATAATGGGAGAAAGATAGGGGCTAGCCTTCATCATTCTCAAAAGTAAGAGGACAACATCGCCAAGTATCTTCTTGAAAATTCATCATGAAATTCAAGCAATTGTAATAAACATTTGGCAAGGATTCTTCAACTGGAAGACCATTAATTCTTGTGGTGCCTTACGGATGAACTTGAGAGCTTTCTTTAAGGATTGTGGTCCTAGCTCCGACATGTACAATTGCATAAATAGATGCCTGTGATGTGGAGAGGACCATTGAATTGGCACACATCACCAAAAGGGTGGAGATGTATACTCTCAATGAATGCAAAGAAATGAGAAATCGATTCCACGTAGATAGGGGATTTGCAGTGCAATAGAAGACATAGACCAAACACATCAAACAGCATGGGAAGAAAGAACTTGCATTTTCTGTAACAAAGGGGTGGTTGAAATTGAGTGACACTTCATCTTTGAATATGCACCATATGAGGATATCCATATTCAATTCAAAAACAATTTGAAGGTGGACAGTTTGAATGAGCTATTCGAGGAGGCAAGACTTCACGAACAACAAGTTTCTTGATCAAGATTCATAATAGGAGAGCCAACATCGAAAGGAACTTGAAAATGTGTTAATGGTGTGTTCCTAGGTCCCTTAGACCACTTGGTCTCATGGATGTCATTAAAATTCCTTCATTCATTCAAACATGAGCAGATTCTAAAAAGCCTTTTTTCATTCCTTTTATTTCATTATCTATTTTTAATGAGGGCTCACTCAAGGCAGCTTAGCTGAAGGAGGTTTCTGGAATATATGTATGTTTACTCAACATGTTATAATCTGCTTAAAGACAAAGATGTTGATATCTATGTAACCCACTTAAATCTATTGAGAAAGGGCACACTGTTTATTTCTATGGCTATGGATATGGAAAGTGGAACAAGTGCCACGTAGTGGCCAGTACTTGTCTTTGTAACATTCTAATAATAGTATTTGTTTGTTCAAACATACTAATTCTAAAATAAGAGTGGACAATAGTTTGAGTTAAATAGATTATTAGAAGATCATAATTTTTTTGGGTGATGTTGGCTTGAGGCACAAGTGCAACTAAATATCTTCATTAGAATCAATATTTGTTAAAAATTGATGAACCAATAATTAGTTAGTAAAAAATTGTATTGAGATTAATAAAAATAGTAGATGAATAAAATATGAGAATTTTGGAGCTTAAGATAACACTATGTAATCATGTTTTAGTGATTTTTATTAATAGTATTACATTGTTAATTTATTTTAAATAGTTCTAACCACAATTCTTACCTCATTCCTAATTCTTATTAAAATGTTTTAAAGATTTTAATAATTAATAATAATTAAGACTAAAATTATAATTTTATTAATAATAATTAGGATTAGAATTATAAAATTTAATTAATAATTATAATAATTTTAGTTATTTTAATTTAATTCTTATTTGCATTTATTTATTTATGTTTTGAAATTAATAAAAATTGAAAAATTAGAATAAGTGGTAATGTATGTAATCAAATAGTTCAAGATTTAATTTACATTTTTATTTTAATTATGTAAAATCAAATCTCTAGGGAAGATTAGACTAATTTAAGGTTTTTTTTATCATTTTAATAATGTGAATCCAAATCCTTATAAAAAAGCTAATTGATTTTTTCTAATAATATTTACTGAAAAATTGGAAAATTACAAATATAAAGATAAAATTTATGTATTTATGTAGAAAATTTATTTTATTTGTAATATTATAAATAAAAATTAAAAAATAAACTATTTAAAATAAACATGATTTTTTAAATATAAAGACATCAAAATTTTACAATATATGTTGATATAAAATTATTAAAAAATATATTACTATATTTTGAAAAGTAAAAAAATAAAAAAAATTATATAAAAATCATTCTATTTATAGAACTTTCTCAAATATTTCAAATAAATGAACTTTGAAGGATCATTTCATTTAGATTAAACTGCATCTTTTTTGGGTATGTGCTAATAGTAAATGAGTTGTTTTTTCATGGTTTCTCATCACCCTATTGGACTCCCTAATTGAAAATTAGTCTTATCCACAATGTTGGAACTAGTTTGATAAATTAGTCTTATCCACACTCTATCAATGTTTGGACCTAGTTTGGAATTTATCATATGAAATTTCTTATAGTTAGTTCTAGGATATTTTTGTTTGGATTTAAAAACACTTATTTCCTTCTAAAAAATTTAAGAGTGTAATATCATATTTTTTCAATCACAAATATTTTAATTTTCAATATTCAAATTATTGCTGGTTTTTGCGATGATGAAATTGCTAACACATATTAGAAGAATCATTATATAATTGCTACTTTATTTACATATAGATTTAGATCAATGAATTGATATGGCATCTTTTCGACTATACATTTTTGGCTTTATGAACACATCAAATTCAAAGGCCTTATTTCTATCTATAAAGGGACTTGATCAATTGTGAGGGAAATGTGTCTTTTCTTTTTGCACAACATTCAATTAATCTTGTACTATTGGGAAGTGAACACCAAGTAATCAAGTCTTGTAGTGCCAAGATTCAATTACATAATGATAAATTTTGGCTTAATATCTTGAAAGTGAATGGTTAGAAAAGATCAAGGATAAAAAGGTTTTTGATACATCCTTATGATGGATAATAGGTAAGATGAAATCCATTAGAGCCAAATTGTTAATACATATTGCAAGAATCACCACATGATTGCTACTTTGTTTTATAAATAGATTTGAGTCAATAAACTGTCATGAAATCTTTTCAAACATGGATGTTTGGTGATATGAACACATCAAGTTCAAAGAACTTGTTTTAATCTATAGAGGGACTTGATCAATTGCAAGTGAAATGCATCTTTTATTTTTGCACAACCTTTAATTGACCTTGTACTATTGGGAAGTTCATACCAAGAGTCAAGTTTTGTGGTGCCAAAATTCTACTACATAATGATAAAAATTAAGGACAAATTGATCTTTAAAGTCCTTAAGATGGATGATATGTAAGATGAAATCCATGAGAGCCATATGGAGTTGGTTGTGAAGTTTTGGTAGATGACCTAATTGTAGACGAAGAAGGATTAAAAGAATATAAAGAAGGCAATTATATAGAACTATTAATTTCTTGTTTCACTTGAAGATATTATTAGAAATGTGATAATACAATTTTAAAACTTATAAGGTTATAGGAATACTAAAAGAATCTTGACAAGAATACAAGTTCTACCTTAAGTAAATGTTGAGTGTCAATTTTAAAATTTAAACCAAGATAACCATGAAGAAACCCTCAAAATAGATAAAGATAATTCCCACAAGAATCCTCAATGGACACTATCACAATTTAGGCAAAAATAAAAGAACAATGGAAGCAAACAAAAAAAAAAATCATTTTGTAGTTATTTTCTACTTGCTATATAATAACCTCCTCCTAAGCCTTCCATTCAATGTCCTCCATCCTAGTAGTGGGTTACTATTAATAAAGGCCTTGATGTGAGACAGTAGTGGTTATAGAAAGTTACATCCTCTAGCCATTCAATCCATCATAATCAACTATAACCTAGCTGGGTGTTGCAACCTCTATGGACCTTCCTTTCAGTTGAGGTTTTGTTTTATCAATGTACTGTGAGTTTCTCTTGGACAGTAATGGTTTCTCAGAGAAGTTAGCTCTATATGTAATGGTTACTCAAAAAATTGAGCTCTACATGTAACTTTGCAATTGCAATCTGTGGATGAGGAGTGTTGCCCATTTCTAACTTCAATTCACAACCTCTGTGAATAAATTTCCTTGCAGCAACACTTTGAATGTTTTGGCCCTGTTGTTGTCTTGTAAGAGCATTTCAGTTGTCCATTTGCTGCCTTTTGCTTGTATTCATGCTGTTGTTTATTATTGCTGTTTTGATACGGCGTATTGGCTCTTTGTAATCTTTCTTTTTTTTGGTTTGCTTATTTCAATTAAAAAAAAAAACTATAACCTATAGCTCATAGGATTAATTTTATTGATTTTTCTATGGTGTATGGGAAGAAAAGAAATGAAAATAAATTCAAGGCTATGGTATATGTGCATGCATGTCCCGTGAAGCCTCAATGCAATTGCCAGTATATTTGCATACATGTCCCGTGAGGCCTCAATGCAATTGCGATTGATAAAGAGATCTGGTTACACTGCTGAATTAGTTGCATTGCTTGGGGAGGGTTTCTTCTAACTGTTCAGAGCAACTCTTCCGCAATTGTACTGCATCCTCCTCTTTTCCAATCTACGCCTGCCTAGAAACTTTTTTTTGCAAATGAAATTGTCATGCATAAGCCAGCTTTAACAGCCTTTGCCAGCTTCCTGCCACACCTCTCATGCATGCAAATTATGGAAGCATTGACACGACATGTGGAGGGGCTATTTTATTTCTTTTGAAATAAATTTAAGCCTCCTTTTAACAAAAAAAATTAATACAGATATTTCATGTTAAAATGTATGCTCTTATATAATAATAATTTTAATATTTTATTTTTCTCTTGAATACTTAAGGCCAATTTGATTCCAAAATTGCATCGAATAGCAAGTGGACTAGTATAGTACATAGTGTACTATTGACATTGGTGATTGAATTTTAGTGAAAGTTGCAGACTCAGAAGGAATAAAAAGGAGAGAGGAAGGAGGGGGGAAAAGATGGCACAAGAGTCAAGGTGGAAAGAAAGACAACAAGACCAAAGAGTTTGGAAAACAAGGGGAAAAACAAAAAAATAAATAATGGAAAAGACTAAATAATTGAAAGCCAATAGAACAAGCTAAAACCAAGAAAAGAACAATCCGTCCAAGACAAAAGGCTAGGAAGGACACTGAAGTATAAAAAATAAAAAATAAAAAATTAAAATGACCAAATGGCTAGGAAAGACTAAATGTTTTTTTTCCACTTGGTCATTTTAATTTGATATTTTTATTTTTTATACTTTAGTGTCCTTCCTAGCCTTTTGTCTTGGAGGGTTTGTTCTTTTCTTGGTTTTAGCTTGTTCTATTGGCTTTCAATTGTTTAATCTTTTCGATTATTTGTTTTTTATGTTTTTCCCCTTCCTTGTTTTCCAAACTCTTTGGTCTCTTTCCACCTTGACTCCTCTTTTCCCCCCTCCTCCCTCTCTTTTTTATACCTTCAGGGTCTACAACTTTCATTTTATTCCTATGCTTTCTTATGTCTTGATGACGAATCACGGAGTGTGATTCGAAACATTGATGCAAATTTTTTGACACAATCTAATCTAGAAACTCTTGCAATAATCTACATGGATTGTGGAAATTTGTTATCACTAACAAGTAGCCTTAATTATGGGACACACATGATCATAAGTTGGGTCCCAACTTTTATGGTCCGTATCAAATGATCCAATGTATTGGTGATGTGGCATACACTAAGTTGGCACTATAATCTTCTTCTCAAGTCTAGCTATTTTGTCATATCTCGTCTCAAAAAAGTGATTGGGACTGTTGATTGCTCCTTAAAAAATCTACCAACATTGAATGAGGAGGCATCCATGTTTTTATAAGGTCATTTTCACCTATAAGACAAAATAATTTGTAAACATAAATAGATGTAAAAATGAGAAAAATAAAAGGCTTTTATTATCTTTGTAGAGTCATTTTGAGGGGACAACCATTGAATAGAGCATACACTCAAATTACAATCATTTGAGACTTCTTTTATTTGGAAAGTTATTATAATATATAGAGTTTTACAAAATTCAAATAGGGTGATCCCACAACACTGGTTTACAATTTTTGGTCAAATTGGACATTAAACTAATTTTTTTTAACTAAATCTTCACTTTCGAGCACCTATAGCTACTAAACCATGAGGAATTTGAAGATGATGCAAATCAATGATTTGTGACATTTTGTCTATAGATTCTAAAATTATATATTTTTAAAAATTTTGGGATTAGATTGCATTTCTTTTTCCATCTCGTTCGAAAACTAGTTTTTAACAGTAAACACCATTTTTTAAGAGTGTACTTGGTAACACAACTTTTTTTCTATGAAAGAGAAAATTCTAATTTTTTCGAATTTAGATTCATAACTACAATATTTAGTGCATACAATTGGTTTCATAACACTTCATTAAATATTTTTTTCTTAATTAAGTTTTGAAGTAAAATCAATTACAATTTAGACATGATTTACTTGCTAACACATAATTTTTTTTGTATGTATCGAAATTCAATTTTTTTTGTTGGATCAAGGACATCAATATCTAGTGGATAGATATTTTTCAAATTTTTTTGATAATCTGCTATTTTTGCACATGTGCAAAATAGAGAGCTTGATTTTCAGTGAAAAACACATGTTAATTAAAATAAAAAAAATACATAATAAAACCAAAACATATTAAAATTATATTTGATGGATAGCTCATCTAGTTGAGTTAGTGAAGTTTCCTCCATTTTCATCCTCAACCCAAGCTTCGAAAGGAAAAAAATTACAAAAAATTGGTAGAAGAGGGGGAGAAGGGAAAAAAAAGGGGGGTTCGAGTGAACCCCCCTTGACCCCTTCAAGCAAAGGGGGTTTGTTCGAACCCCCCTTGTTTTGCAAATTTTCCTTTGTTTTCCTTAAAAAATGGCACCAAAAGGGATGACATCATAAAAAATGGTTCACTCGAAGGGGAGGTTTTCTCGAACCCCCCCTTCAAGTGAACCCCTAAAAACTCAAATTTTTTTCATGGGAGTGTTTTGGCAATTTTCCTTCCTCAACAAAATTGTAAACTAGTTTTGTGGGATCACCTATTACTACCACCACATACATGTGGGCTAACTTACAATTCATATGCATCCTCCTTTATTAATACTACTTGTGTGACTTATAAAGTATATCCACCCAACCACTACTAGCTAATACATAGTAGAACAGGGTTTGCAACCATCTACCCCTTTGAAAATTTTCATCCTTAAATCTTGAAATGAGGAAATTTGGAGAGAATGTTGGTAGGTTCCCATGTGGCATCTTTAGGTTGTAGACCCTTCCACTAGTTCATAAAAACTCTTCAATTGAATGATTTTAAAGTTACTTGGTGCATTTGTCCAAAAAAGCATTAGGTTTAAAATATGGATCCCTTCTCACTCAATTCAAGTAGCTTTATCAGTGAGTGAGCAATAGCCCTAATCACTTTCTTGAGACAAGATACATGAAAAAATGGATAGGTTTAAGAAAAATATGGGAGTGCCAACTTTTATTCCACTGCACCAGCATATTGGATCACCTAATAGGGACCATAAAATTTGGGACCCAACTTATCACCATGCATATCCCATAATTAAAGCTACTTTTAGGGTTGAAGAAATAAAAATACAATCACCAAAGTATGCTTTTCCATATGTTGATCAACCTATTTTATCATGTAATTTTTTGGGCCATTGTTAGATTTCCCTTAAGTAGTCAAGAGACATGTGCATACTTTTCCAAAGTTCTATCAACTACTACAACCTTAGAATCTGACTTGAAACATAAGTACACAATGAGGGTAGAGGAGTACTATAGAGGGATGCATAAGGGGTCTTTTTTGGAAGTACTATGATAAGTGGTATTGTACCACCACTTAGAGAGAGGCAGCCACTTGACCCACTATCATTATTTCTCAACCATAAAATAATGCAAGTAAGTTTAAGGAGCTTGTTGACAATCTCAATTTGACCATAAATTTAAGGAACTCATGTTCAAGGTTGTGCCTTATAAATTAAATAAATATTTTTTATAATTTTCTTGTAGAAGATAGGTCATGATCACTAATAATGGAGAAAAGCATTTGAAGGAGTTTGAAGACTAAATCCACAAAGTGTTGAGCAACCACAATAGTAATGTAAGGGTGAGGTAATACATAGACATTGGCATATTTGGTCAAACAATCCACCATCACCAAATGACCTATTCACCACCTAAGAGTAGAATCCCCACAATCAAATACATATAAATATTAGTCAAAACCTAATTGAGGATAGTAAGTGGCTGCAAAAATCCTAGGGCTTTGAGAGATCCCCATTTATTCCTTTGACACACACCACATTCAACTACAAATTCCTTAACAACCTACTTAAGTCCATCCTAGAGAAAATCCTACTTCTCTTGATTGTAGGTCTTCAAAAAACACGAGTATCTTGTAGTAGGGGAGGAGTGCAATTCCATTAGGAACAAAGGCTTGAGTGGAAAGTAGGGAAGTAAATAAGTTTGGTCCTAATAAGTGAGAATTTGGTTTATCTAGCATGGATCATGATCCAAATGTTTAATGATAGCTTGAGCTATAGGGTTAGCACCCCATTCATTCTAAATCTCATCTATCCAATTTTTACCAGGGAAAATGATACCTACCTCTTGGATTCATTCACCATCTCAATTTTATTCTTCTACTTAAAAGGGTATTGATAAGGTTGAATTTTAGGAGGGTAGCTACTAGGGATGAAGGGAATGGAATGGTCATGGGAACTTAGAGGAGGTAATCCTTTGGGTGCCTCAAATACTTGTTGTCACTTATCAAGGAGGCCATGCAAATCCAATGATGGAGAAGGAGAAAAAGATTGTGCCTCTAGAGAGTGGAATTGGGTTAAAGCGCTTTAACACACTTTATTCAACAAATTCTTCATAATATGGGAGCCAACAATCTAAAAATCACCTTCCTTTAGTCCCTATAATGTGTACTATTATCCATCATAATAGAATTTGATCCAAAGATAAGAGTAGTCACAAGTAATTGGACCTAAAGTTTGTAACCACTAGACACTCGATACCACATATATGCCTCCTAAGAAAAGTGCTAACATATTTGTGGTCAATTGATTATCCCCTATTGTAAGCTTGACATTGTAACACTTTCCACCATAGGACATAGTAGTACCATTGGCCATCATAATTTAAAAAGTATTGCAAGCATGGATATAATAGTATAGATATTTAGCAAGTTTTATCTTAATAAAGTTATGAGTGTTACAAGCATCTATGAAGACCACTATCTTTTATATTTTGATATAGCCAACATGAATTTAAACATTTGGGGGTAAAAGAACCCAACCAAAGCATGGATAAAATATTAGTTTCAAAAGTGGATTGTTGATTGGGGAAGCCAACTCTTCTAAATTTGAAAATTACTTGGATTCACGAGGCACCATGGTAGAGTCAATAAGATATAGATGTTCTCATAATTTTTTTAACCCCTTTATCATGCTTGATCACAATTATAACACAATACCTTGGATTTTTTCTATTCTCTTCTCTAGAGAACCTTTGAATTGTGGTGGGTTTGGTTCCTTTATCTGTGTTTATTTTCTAGATTTTAAAGAGGAGGAATGGCTAGTTTATGTTGGGGTATGAATTTGTCCTTTGCAAGCCACGTAAAGGTTGTATCATAACAATAGGAACCTAGTTTAAACATTAGAACCTCTACCCATAGATCTTTTTTAGACCCACTAATGAAACAACTTAGAAAAATTATTCCTCTAAAGATAATGGTCTAGTTTTCTAGTTTCTCAAACTCACTTTGGTATTCCTTGACTATATGTGCCTAGTGAAATTGTGAGGGCACCAATAAATTCTTCATAATCACTAGGGCCAAAGAAGATTGGGGCCTCCTTGTGAAAGTTTGACCAGGTGAGAAATGGATGAGTCCTATCCAACCATTGAAACCATTGAATGACTTATTTTTCCAAGTGAAAGGAGGTAATTGATAGATTTTGATCATATGGAACTCGATGTACTACAAAATATTGATTGTCCTTGGACAACCAACTAATAGGGCATGTAACATCAAGTTTGAGAAAGACTAGTTTAGAGGTTGTCAAGGGGCACCTAAATGAAGGGAGTGGGAACATGTTGTGGGAGTGGAAGATTATCCATTGTCTACACCTAAGAGGGGAATTCATATTTTTCGAAAGATTTGGGTGAGACTGTTGAAGCATCTAAACTATGATTGGGTTTTCTTGTGCATGTAATCAAGATGGTTATTAAGATATTGCACAGTGGGTTTCTATGGGTCTTGTTGGTTATGAGAGTAGTGCCTATCACCATAAAGAGGAGCTAGGGAAGACAAAAATAAAATGACCAAAGATATATAGAAAATTGATCAAAAAGTAGAGACAATTGCAACCATGGAGGCTAAAGGATGAAAAAGAGGAGCTTAGATGAAAAAGGGGTTAGCTAAAGTTACATGGAAAATTGACTAGTTCGAAGAAATGAGAATGCATCCAAGTTTTTTTATTGTTCAAATACCCTTTGAGCTATTTTTTTTATCAAAACTTAAAAATTGTGCCTAGATTAGGAGAAACTTATGTTGGAAGTTATAGATTTGGGAGAAAAATGGAAAATTGAACTATCAACAAACAAAAATGCAAATCTAGAAGAATACACTAGAACTTGAATATGTGTTTTTGTGTAAATAGAACATTGATAGCTATTGACCAATGCCAAATGCATGGTTGCAGGGAAAATATGATTTGATGTTATTTAGGATAGATGATGCACATGTTAGAATAAAAGGGAAGGTACTATAGGGTGTGTTTGGTTTATGGGCTCGCCTATATACTTATCCAATTCATAAATAGTGTTATCCCAATATTCCAAAGTGCTTACTATGAAGGATTAGGACCATACCCATATCCCACTATCCCATCTCAAAGGTACATAGTAAGTAACTTCCCAAGGCTAACTATTTTCCAATGCATCATAGAATATATATGACTAAAGTTTACCTAGGGTTAGGCTATGAAAAATCCTAGATGTTCTTTTGATATACCCATGGATACGTGGAAGCTCACAATTATATGTATAGGCTATCCAATGCTAGGGTATTAGAGTTGGAATACTTCTCACTTTACTAGATCCTTACTGGGAATCAAGATTAGCCAAGAATGATAACTCTTATAAGAATATTGAAAACATGCAACACACCGTTGCTAACCTAAAAAAGAAAAATAAATTAATTATAAGGGAATTTTTCCAAAATTTTGGTCAATAGATTTAATGCAAGTGTGTTTGTAAACACTTTTTGATCACCAAGATCCCTCTATGGTGAGGTGAGACAATACTGTGGACACTTTAAATTGGTAAATTTTCTTGTAGAAACGTCCTTGGAATGAGCTTTGATACCACTTGTAATGAGCATACAAGATAAAAGAAGTTGAACAAGAAAAATGTGTAGAAATGAAAGAAACAAAAGGCTTTATTATCTTCATTTTCCACTTCAAGGGGGCAACCTTCAAATAGAGTATACAATCTGATTATAGTTATCTAATATGTCTTATTTTTAGTAAGTTAATACACTTAAAGTTTTTCCATAGGCAATTGCTACCATCCCATGCATGTGGGATAATTAATTTATTGTTGCAGTTAGTGGAATGAATTACAAAGCATATTCATCATCCTTTATTGATACTACCTAAGGATAAATTACAAAGTATATGTTGTTAGAATTGTGAAAAACATGAGCCAAAGGATCAAACAACAAACAAAGACACCTTCCATGCAAGAGAGCTACAAACAATGATATGTAATATTCCTGAACAAGAAAAAGCTACAAAATTCAAGAGTTCAAGAGGTATGATAATACAATGAGCATTGAGTGCTATATAGGAGCAACCCTAAATGAGAAAGGGATTAGATCATGATAAGTTTCAACATCTCATGCAATGAGATAGAATGATCAAATAATATTTCTCTAGTTAACATAGAAATTCACTCCTAAGTTTAGCTTAAGTGCATGAGAATAAATTAAACTAATTAATTAATTATTAGCTAATGCATGATTACTCTAACAGCCCCCTTAAGATGAGCTTAGGGAGTAGCGAAAAACCCTAAAAGGAGAATGCATGATGGGTCCCGACAAATAAGGCTTGGTGAGGTACCCATGTATAAACAAAAGATCTCTCAAAATTGGAGAAAAAGGAGAAAACCTAATGGGAAAAAAACTCCTCTCCAAAAGAGAGAAAGGTGAATGAAGGATTGAAGAAGCCTCCAACCAAAACAATGTCTCAAAAAGAAGAGGAACATGTAGAACATCATTGAAGCACAAAGAAGTTGTAGATGGTTGTTGAATGTTGACTAATATAGTGTTGAAATAAAGAACCTCTAGAAACATGAATGCAAGAGTTTCCATATGGTAAATGTTCCATCTCACTAAAATGCATGGGTAACCAACCACTAATGTACATTGCATCTACCTAGTACATAGGTGTAGAGGAGGGGGACTAACTACTTAAGACCCCAGGTCACGAGAGGGTCTAGGACAATCAACTGCATTGATCTATCTCATGCTAAATGATTGTTTAAGGTAGGTTTGATATTTTAGGAGGGTGAAAAGGAAGGAAAAATAATTTTTCACTTTCCTTTTGTCAACTCGAGGGTTAAGGAAACCAGGTGAGAAAATTCCCGAGTCTGGAATGTAACCTAGGTAGCTCTCTGCCAAAGGACTCCAGTGTAGAAGACGAACGATAGCGCGATGCACTGGGGTCTCAGTCGGGCATTGGTGTCCATATAGATAGAGAGTAAAAAGTACAGTTGGGACTAACAAAGAACTTGCTAACAACCCAATAAATGCACAACCATTTTGGTGTTCCCACCTCCATGGACAACTAGAATAACCACAATAGAGAAAATGCGATAAATAAAGTATTGAAATGGAAGAATACCAAGCAATGCTAACAACAATATGATACTAAATCAAACAAGTATGTTGAGTAAATGGATATCACCTCCCCAACAAGATGCACTCAAGGCACATGAAGGGAGATGCGAGCTCACAAGCTTGAGGAAGCCAACGTTGCCACAACAACAAGAGGAGTGAAACCAACGAAGTGTCTACTTGGAGCTTCAAAAATGGTGGAAGTTCCATGAAATGAAGTTTGTATAAGTGAAATATGATCAAGTGAGATCTTGAAGAAAGTGAATTGAATGTGAGAGACAATGTTTTGAAGATGAATAGGAGCCCAAAAGAGTTGTTCAAGGTCAATCAAGGGCACAAGGGCATTATGCTTCATCGCCAATGGAGAAGTGTAACACTTTTGTAGATTCTAGAGGCGTGAATCTTGTTAGGATGACAACACACCATGCAAACGTCTATGTGTCACACTAGCATCCCTAATAGAAATTCCCCGTTTGACACTACAAACAACTGCTAAATGGATGGAAAGCAGAAAGATGAGGTGGAATAGCATCTTTGGGTTTGATTTTTCTAAGGTAAGGGGTGTAAATGGGGAATTTGTGAGGGGCACAAATTCAAGCCTTTACATTTTTCCCCCACTTTAGCAAGCATATGTGCTACCAAATGCAAGGTAAAGTAGATTGAAAGAGTTTAAAGAAAGTATACCTGAACTATTGAGGAAGCAGACCATAATCTGACACAACCAAAAGCACAAGAAGAGGAGATGGATCCACATGTACTCATTCCTGAGGAGTGTTGAACAAAATGTGATGCAGGTCTGTAGAATTATGGAAGGGTGAACAAAAGGCTCTATAGGTAATTGGTCCTACAAAGTTGAACAAAGAGATTTTGTATTATGAAAGTGCTTTACAGGACCTTTGACTTGCAAAGGAGGCACCCCCAGGTGCTCAATCTTGAGGGAAGCCAGATGTGAGAGGCATCCACAGAGTCTGATGGGATTTTACAAGTACTCAGTCTTGCTCAGTCCTGCAAGGTCAATTGAAAAGCATCTTCATAGGTGCCCTTGCTAAGCAACATGTTAATCCATAGACAAAACAT
>VDFB02150667.1:0-39219 GCA_007258455.2 Sequoia sempervirens
TTTTCTTGAACAACTCCCCCTATAACAATGGCCTGAGATCAATTTCTAGAGGAATCATCGGAACCTGCTTCTAGTTCAGGCTTATTTCCTTCATCAGATTCACTCTTCCTTAAACCCATGTTTTCTTCATCTATTCTCTTATCTCTTCCAGTGTCATTTTCCCTTTTCCCTTATCATCTATCTGTGAAATTTTTCCTTTGTATACTAGACCTCTTCTATCCATATTTTTGTTCCTGCAAAATCTTGCAATGTGACCAAGTATGTTGCAATTGTAGCACATGAGATTTATTTGTCTAAACCATTAATTCCATTGATTCCTCTTAATCTGCATTTATTAGCAATATGTCCAAATCTTCCATAGGTGTAGCATTTAACATTCCTTATACTAACAGACATATGTCTACATTCAATTCACTTATGACCAAACTTGTTGTAGTTGAAACACTAATCGGGAAATGGTGGACAACTTGAATTTATTTTACTTCTACACTTCAAGAAGCCATATGATCGAATTTATTACAAGCAAAGCAGTGACCATTAAACTTCTGAGCATTGGGTTTTCTTACTAGAAACTTTTTTCCTTTGTTCATCTATTTTTTTTGTCTGGAATCCTCATGTTCAAATCTAGAGCTTTCTCCCTTCTCAATATCCAAGACCTTACTTTTAATTTGCATCCTTTTATCCTTTAGTCAACTCATCAAGCTTAGCAAAATTGATCTTAAACTTCTCCTTGTATTCATTTGAAGTAGTGAGTTCATCTCTAAGAATAACTATCTATCTTTCAAGCTCTTGTTCATTATTCTAGATTGTTGTAGTTCAATCTCCAACTAAATGAATCCACTATTAACTCTGTTGCATTCATCATATCCTTCTTTTAAGGACCGGCCCAGATTCTCCTCATTCTTCTTTCTTTCTTCAATCTCCATAGTTTGCCTCATTACCATAGATTCCATCTCAAGCTTTAGAGCAAGATTGTCTCTAGCAAGCTTTTCACATTCTTCATTTATTTATTTTAAGGTTTGATTTAGGAAAACATCTTCCATGCTTTTATTTTCTTTCTGCTTCAGCTGATCACATAGTTCTTTCCACTTTTCTCTTGACTCGTTGATTTTATCCTTCAATGATTGAATGAATTTTTCAGCATCCTTAAGATTTTCTTTTAATTCCATGACTTTTTCTTTTGATTGATCAAGATCATCAAGTACCACCAAAATTTGTTGTTAGAACTACGAGTCCCATTGAATTCCAAGAAATCACCTCAAGCTTTAAAACTTCTTTAGAGGAACTTGCTATTATACCAATTGTTGGACTTAAGGAACACTAAGAGGGGGGTGAATCAATGTTCAACAATATTTAAATTTCATTTCAGATCTTAATCCATTTACAACATTTCAACAAAAGTAAAGATGCAAGAACATGAATGAAACAACCATAACACAAATATTTTTATGTGGAAACCTATTGAGGAAAACCATGATGGAGATTAATCTACAATTTATATACTCTGTTAAAAGTATGAAGAAAAGGGAATGCACATGCATTCAAGCACACTGCCTAGAGCTCACTGCTCAAAACAAGGAAGGCTCGCTACCTTACAAAATGTTAGAGATTACAACAAAAGTTGGGAAGCCGAGAAAGTAGCATTTACGATTCTAGTATTAGTTCGGTCAAACTCGCCGTCCAGTTTTGGACCTTCTAATAATTCTGCACTTAAACACACTATAACTTAATTTGTAGCAAAACTCCTCTTCTACAAGAAAAATTTGCTGTTGTTTGATTTTCGATATTACCTTACACATCTGCTCTACTCTTTAAAACATATTCACATATCAAAAATGAATTACCCAAACTCACATATATATCCACTATCAAGGATTTCAATTGCTTCAAGTCAGCTTTAGCAAAACATGAAATATTCTCCAACGGTCGGCTCAAATCACAAATTATATTTAATGTGCACACCCATTAAAGTTGGCTAATGTTATGTTGGGACCCAAAACAAAATATCCAACACAAGAAAAAATTAAACAATTACTCCTTATATATCCAAGACCTGCTACATTCACCAAGTCAACCACCATGAGCAAATAAATAGAAAAATCATCCTACCAGATCTCCTAACTCATACACTGATTAATGTGACAACACAAAACTTAACAATAAGATATTTAATAGATGCTCAATAACCTTCCTCGATATCCACAACCTAAAATGATAATTTGATGAAGCATACAGATCGACATACTAACCAAATACCTTGTTCTTCATTCTCACTTCTAGTAAAACTCTGATCTTCACTATGCCTGCCAGTAGGAACAAATTCTTATCTATGAACTAAAATGATGACTTAGGTTGCCATCAATGACAACACTAGAACCCATATTCCAACAGTTCTTTGATCAAAGGAGACACCACCAACTCATCAATATTCATAGCTCTGAACCTTTTCCCTGACACCTTTATTTCTTTTGCTTTAGGTTCATCAACCATTTTAGGTGCTTGACAATCTTTTTTTTCCTTACTTTGCTCCTTGATGAATATTATGCTAGGTTTTCCCTGATCATAATTGATAGTTCTATTTCTCATATTTTATGTGCTTCTAGCCTAGGCAACCACAACAATAGTAAATGTTTTAACATCTTATTCTAATGGTCTTGTCAATTTAACATCACAATACACATCATTAAGATTGTATACATTTTGACCTTGTTCTTCATCTTTAGAAAATAATTTTTGATGGTAATACCAAATCTATGTCTTTGATCATTTACATCAACCTCATGGGGCTGCTCGTCAAAAGGACATTCTTCATTGGCAAAGCTCAATTTATTTTTCAACATATTGATTTTATCAAATCTTTCTGATGAGGAATATCATAGTCATCATATGACCTTGATCTCCCTCTAGGGATTGTGCTAGTACTATACATTGATGAGGTGAATGTGGTAGTTGACATGCTACACAACATGGAGTATCATCCACAAAATGAGTAGAATTTTTCTTCAAAGGGTCATGAGTCTCTTTATTTGGTACATTATTTTGATTCTTATTTACTTGCTTACCATTATGGCATGGTGTATTATAGGTCTGATATGATTATTTAGGCATTATTTCATTCCTTTAAAAATTAGGCTTCTCATTAGATATTCTTTCTCATTCCTAGCAATCTTGTTGCTTAAATCCTTGAGAGTGTTCTTCACTTTATCCAACTTATCCTTACATGAAGATGCTTTGTCATAGATTTTTCAATATTTTAACATCATCACTCTTGCCAAATTTTCTTGATACTCTCTTATTGCTTTTAATATGCAATCGGTCTTGAATGCATCTCTCAAAGTTTGAGGATTTTTATCCCTCAACAAATATCCCATTTTGGAATCAAAGGCATTATAGTAAAGGGATAAACACATTTATTCATTAAGTCTCACACCTATAGGGACTCTATACATGGATTTAGTTAATTGGATATTTAAATTAGAGACTAATTCATTATGGCCTTTAAAAATGCTAGTAAACTCATTAATCGTAAACCTGGGATCAGTCTTATTCCCTCATTGTTCTCTAAAATGTATTTTGAAGTCTTCCCATAACCTAATGCTTGCATCAGCTCGACCCTTTTACAAATATCTATCATTTTCTATCAAATACTACATGAATAATTTCATTAATGACATCTTCATCCTTAATTTCAAAGTCATTTATCATGTTCACAAAATTTCTTAGATGATCTTCACCTGATATAGTATTATTCCCTGAAAATATTACAAGGAAGTTTTTTATATCATTGGGCAAGGAATTTGGGTAACTAGGAATTCTAGTGAAAACTAATTTTATGTACCTTTCTATGTGTAAAGGTCTTCTTGCAAGGGAATTCCCTTGAGCAAATTTTTGCTAACCAATAGTGTTCTAAACTACAAAATTTGCATCAACTTGTGGGTCAGACTCTGGAATATTTTGACTTATATGGGATGAAGGTTGAACGACAATTGTTGAAGTAATTGGAATAGAAGTGGCAATTCGGTTTTGATAATTTTAATTAGAATTTGTAGAACTTCCAAGTCCATAAGATATTTTTAGAAAATATATTTTCCTTTGCAACTCTGCCTTCGTAGCTAGTTGTTCCATTCTCTCTAATTCCATTTTTAAAGTGTCTACCTCATTTGTAGTTGCAAATAATTTGGATCAGGTACTATAGATATAGTAACCTTTTGAGATGTTGTATTGCCATTTATGCTTACTCCTTTCATCTCTTCCTGAAGTTATTGAACTTCACATGACAACTCATCCTCATTTGATAAATTACTCTAGATATATCTAAGGTGTCATTGTGGATTTCAACATCTTCAATAGTATTTGAGGTATTTTGGTTAATGGTGGGGCTAAAGTTGGAAATTTTATTTTCTATAGAGCCACATAACAAGTGAAACTATAGGGGCTAGAAGTTTTTTCTCCGGGCTTCAAGCTACCAACAACTTGCTCAACATCTACACTATACTAGAATATTTATCTCTTTGTCTTTGCTTCTTGGAAAGGATATTAGGATGGGGTCATTTTCATTTTGTCGTGTTATCAAATATTTCTATCTCAGATGAACTCAAGCCTGTCAGGACAGACAAATCCATTAAATTTTGAAACAATAGAATCACGGGACAAGACCAATGCATAAATAGAAGGCACTTTAAATGAATATGATAGAATTAATAGAGATTTTTAGGGTTTTCTTGAAATAATAAAAGTATATCCCCAAAAGATTTTCCAATATATTGGAGTTTATATTTTACAAACCTATTCTATAGGATGGCTACTTTAGATGATTTAAAGTTGTAAGGGGTTGGCCAACAAACAGGAGATGAATTTTACAATTATATTTTCTACACTTCAAGCTCTACAAGACCTAGGAGGGTGATCCTACAATATTCACTTAGATTTTAAAGTGATCAAGTGGGTGTAGCAGATCCACAATTATATAGAATATTGTTTACCAAACATTTATGTTCTGATTAATGAAATTGAGAATCACAAATAAACACAAGAATTAGCTATATTCTTGAGATCTTTTGCATTTTACTGCTTGAAGAACAAGGGAAATAAAACTAAGAAAAATAATTATAGCTTGAAAATAGATGATTCATTTGTTTTTTAGAATGAACAAGGAGTTGTATCAAACAAAAATGTTACAAACTGGTGTGTTAACCTAGGGCATGAATATAAAATGAATGTAACTGAAATTCACATAACAATTTTTTTACCCAAACATCGTAAAGCCATGTAATACTGCATCATACTATAACTCTTTAGAATTTGAAACCAATTCTATTTACAACTCCTTGTAAAATTTCATAAAATTCAATATTTTTCTTAAAGAATTTAATTCACAACTTGAGTGAAATCTAGAAGAAAAACACTCACACACAAAGAAGGCTATGGATAGGAACAAAACGATCCTTGATCAATTTTTATTCATAAATGTAACAAATATTAAAAAATAGGAGAAAATTGGAAAGAAAATATGCCACTATACTTTTATTAATTGATGCTTGTACTGCCATACAATATGTATAAACTACGAAACAATCCTATTTTAAGACAATGACTTAGACCAAATCATAGTCTCTATTACAAATTTTTGGTAGATACAAAATTTCTCCAAGATCCCATGAAAGTGGACTTGATTTCTCTTTTATAGAAACAAGAGAGAAAAACAAGCCTCAAGCCAAATTAAACATGTCATTTTTATTTGACAAATAGTTACATAATAAGAAATGTGTACAACTGCTCATGGAGATAATATTCCATAAGGGACAAATATAGTTGCATGTGCAATTGTAAATATTGTTGCCTCCAAAAAGTGCTCATAGAAGGATATTGTACATACTTTTCCACTCTCTATCCACCTTCTTTTAATTCCAAAAGTCTGGGAAGTACCAACTATATAGATAAGGACCCAAATAGGTCCACTATAAGATAAAATATTTGTTGAAGCTAAAGAAGATTCCAGTTGATGCCAAATATGCTAGAAAGGAAAAAATGATATCTCTACCTCAATCAAAAATGAAGGAATAATTAATGCCAAGCCATCAAAATTTTACAAATCAAGAAAATAATTGTACTTATCATCTCAAGCCTTGTATTCATCTTTTGTTGTCCATTTGAAAGGAAGTAACTCTTCCATATTATCTCTATATTTATTGTACTTGATGACTACATGATCAAATTCTTTCTAAAATTCTTCTAAGAATCAATTTGTATCCCGGAGCTTATCTAAACTACTCTTCAAGAGCTCAATGTCAACCTTTTCTTTCAGGTATAATGGAATCCAATGTTGTAGTAATGCTTTCAAACTAAGCCTTCCACACCCCACAAGGCTTTATCTCTCCACTATCCTTCTTTATTTTAGGAAATATTCCCAAATTGCATTCATCCAATTCTTGGACAATCTATTTCATTTTATCTTCTAATGAACACACTAACCCCTTTTGTTCCCCTATTGCCTTATTAATTTTGTTGGTGGGAAAAGTCTCCTTTTTCTTTTTACAATCATGTGTAGATCCTTTGCACATTGCAATTGATGAATTGAGCTAAGGATTTCATTTTTGCATTAAGGGAATGACCCTTTCTTTATCACTATAAATTTTTCCAATTTGTATCACCATTTGGAAATAATTCTTGTGGGCATTGTCCACCTTCTTTATTATTTTTCTCATCAAGTTCCCAAGAACATTTGAAATAATAAGCACATTATTTTCATGCTTATCTTCATTGAAATGAATCAAAATTTCTTCATAAGTATTGGGTTGCTCCAAAAGTTCTTCTTTTTCTTTGTGCTTTTGAGTCTTAGGAGGTGGGGAAAATGAAGATTTGGCAACCTTTTTCTAGTCACCTCTTACCACTAGTGACAATGATGGTGGAGGTGTTGTTGTTGTTTGCAATTGTTGTTTCTATTGTTGTTGAGCTAGCATTTCCCTCATCTTGTTGTATTCATTTAATAGTTTTGATAGTCTTGTAGGGCTTCAAGTCACACTTCTCTTGTAGTGCACATTTTTATCTCTTTGTGGGGATGGCATTGCTCTGAGCACATCATCTCCTATCATTTCATATTCATCTTCATCCTCTGTGGTAATTGGATAATTCACCAGAGAATCTTTTTCCACTCTTCTCTTAGGAGATGATTCCCTTGGTGGAGAATCAATATCAATTACATTTTGTGTAGGAGAAGGAGGTGCTTGTTGTATTGGTGGAGGAGATGGGGACATTTGTGTATGAGGAAGGGATTGTTGTGTTGGTTCCTTGATCACCACTCTTTCTGGTTTTCTCCTGAAAATATATGGTTTGGCACTAGGTGACTAGTAAGATGGCCTTTCCTCCAGCACTAGAACCTTTCCTTTTTCTCTCTCCTAAATTGGAGGAGCTTCACCAATTAGCTTATCAATGTTTTTCCAAACTACTTGGATCCTCATAATTTGATCATCAATATTTGCATATGCCCCTTTATAGAAATATTTATTTCCCTTCTTTTCTTCCTCTATTTTCTGGAAAGCATTCCATTTAACTCCTTGGAATCCATGCAATTTCTTATTACATCCTTCTTGAATTGAGTCTCATGATATAATTTTGACCTTCTAATACTTATACTGAGTTTATTTATAAAATCTTCTGGGTCAAAATTTGTTTCTTGCAACTGAACCATCTTGATAGGATTGAATCTATCATACAACTTCTTCCACCCTTCCTTATTCATTCTAAAGTATAAAAGCACTATGAGAAAGGGAAATAAGGAACCTTTCTTTTCATTTGCTAAGTGTGCTTCCAATGATTCAACAAATTGCCATATGATTTCGAAGAAAGCAATTCTTGATGGCACCAATTTTAGTACGACATGAGGTCATACTGGGCTTCCTCATATTCTCAACACTGTACAATCATGGTGGAGAATGAAATCTCCCCAATTATACTAAATCCCTAAGTCTAATCTCCTCTCTATAGGCCTCAAGAAATCTCAAATTATTGTAGGAATTATAGGTACTTAACCCTATAAGAGAAATAAGAATCTAGTAGAAAAATGGTTACTGAATGTCACAAAACTTTCTTGTTCACAATGTCTATCCCACACATGAGTCCAATGATGAATTGGAAACTTATACCCATCCTTACCCTTTGCAAAAATTTATAGTGTAGGAATGAATTATTTTCTTCCTCTATATAAAATGATGTGACAAAGGAGGGATTACCACAAGAACTTTATTGTCTATGTATAATTCTTAATATTCATTAGCCCTTTGTGGATGGCATTAGAAATGTAGGTTGTAAAATCAAATTCTTTATTCACGATGACATTTCTGATGTTAGAAACCATAAACATAAGGGAAATGGGGATTCTCTCAAGTTTATCCATCCCAAGGACTTGGCAGAATGAATAATAAGTCTTAGTGAAATAATTCTGAAAGCTGTCTATTTTGAAATTCTTCGATTCATTGGGTGAAATCCTGACACACTTTCCATTGTGACCTTTTACCCTAAGCCTTAATAGTAAGACATCTCTATAAGTGCTTTTGTTCTAACTATATTTTGCTTAAAGGCTTCAAAATCTATGGCTTGTTCACGACTAGGTTAAGCTTGAAGACTTGTGAGATTGATTGCTTATCATTCATCACCATAACCCTAACCCTTCCAATCCTAACTACCCTAACCGCTTCATCATAGTTTGCAACAATAGCCTTCAATACATCGACATCCATGAAAACATTAGGGATCACCAATTTCCCTAGGTCAAATTTCCATACATTAGACGTGGGAGCATTGGCATTCCTTTTGCCATATTAGTAGCAAAAGACTAACCATCTAGATAGAGGGATATCAACATCTTTTCACCTGTGGAAATCATCAACTAAACCCTCTATAGCTCCTGGGCTTTTAATGATTTTTATAATGGTTAAACTCGAAAGCTGGCTATTAAATCATCATGCATTGCTCTATTTTGGAAGGAGGAAAAATCTTGGGCTCATGGGGGAGTCATTTTGTGGTTGAATTTGAAGAAACTATAGTTTATAGTAGGTATTATGGTATTCTTGGAAGATTTAGGTAATAACTAGAACAATTTCTAGATAATTGAATGCAAACAAAGATACTGTAGCTCAAGAAAAAGCTATAGAACAAAATTGTGAAATAACATCAAGCAATTCAATAGGCAATTTGAGTGAAAATTAGGATAACATAAGTACTTAATGGTTTTATGTCCTCAAAATCCTACTTTGACGTAGGAAAGCTTTCCAATCCTCCAAATTCCTCTCTCTAGATGCTCTGAATGCCTTGGTGAAGTGTTCAAATGCTTGGATTGAAGCTTTTATGGGGAAAGCACTAATTTTCATATCTAAAAGTCATCATGTTTGCAATTACTCTCAACTCGCGCGAGCCAAAGCATGCATCTACCCGTTCTACAAGTTTGAACATGGGTAGTTGATCTCCATGCAAAAGGCCTGATCGGATGGTGCTAATTGGCCAACTAGATTTGAAAAGATTTGACATATATCACGGGCCAATGAGGTTAATACATTTGGAATTACTTTATAGCTCAGCCAAAGGTTCACCGCCAAGGGAATGAATCAACAATGTCCACGTGCTGGCTCCCGTGCTTTCATTGTCATGAAATAAAGCGGCAGAGGAAACCTCGTGGAATGGGAGAAACCCTCCAGATCATGCCATGTGGCACTAGATGTCACTGTTTAAACTTTGCCTTTATACCACAACACAAGCCATTTTCCATCGACAATCTGCATATATTCATTGGACGACTCTGATCATTCCACGTGGCGAGCTCTTGCTATTTTGCAGGCAGCTTAGGCCTTAATTAGCCGATAGGCTTCTATTGTGAGCTTTTGAGTCCTGAATGCCGGCATACCTGTCTCACATACCTGTCTCATGCCGTTAAACCTGTTCACGGCTGTCCGAAAACAATTTTCAGGTTATTGTCCAATAAATGCAGAGTTGCAATGCCAACATACGGGAAATCACATAAAATTGTATCTTCTATCTATAAAATCAAATCAAATCTCGTAGCTGTAAAATCGTATCCAATTTCCAGGTGAATGTCGTGCCGTAAACGCCTCGCTTAATTTGCAGTCGGTGATATTTATATCTAATTTTTATATTCCCTTCAAGTGCCTTGGATCACCGCCTCCAATTTTCATAAATCGTCCTGGAAGCTTTACCCTAACATTACTCTTTTCATCTTAACATTGCTACCTTTTGCATCAAACAGGGCATGGTGCTGGGGTTTCATTGTAGGTTTTTGGCGCTGCTTTGCCTCCGTGATTCCTGAGAGGTAACAGTTGTTGTTTCAATCATTGCAAGTTCGTTGGTTGATCTACAGCTAGGTTTTTTGAGGGTGATTTGCATTGTGCAGCTGGCTGCAGGTTGCCCCCAAATTTATTTTTTGATTGCTTTGCATTATATGCCACTGGTCTGCATTACCCAGGAGTGGCGTATCTACTACATTCCTATATCATCGAACGAAAGAATTTGAAAAGAATGTTCTACCAAATTGAATTGCATTACACATTTGATATGCCGTGTGTTTAGGTCACCAATGGCTATGTATGGATGCTGCAACACAAGAATTTGAAAAGAATGTTCTACCAAATTGAATTGCATTACACATTTGATATGCCGTGTGTTTAGGTCACCAATGGCTATGTATGGATGCTGCAACACAAGGATATCTCGATTACAGAGATGCACTGACTTCTCTTTACATCAAGCTCTACCCTACTCTTCACATATCAGTAGGTGTAGACCTTCAAGCATGGGTATTATTAGTATAGTCATGGTGTGTATTAGGACTAATGGGAAGGGTAATTGCAAGAGAAACGATAATTTAATGTGCCTTGCATATTGCTGGGATAAGAAGGAAGTACCTGCAAATAGTGAAGGCTAATTTTGAAGTGAGCGTGTTTCTGTTCAATGGCATAGAATATTACAGATGTCATGATGTTTTCGAGAGACTGTGGAACCACGCTGAAGAACCACAAGGTACTCTGCTTCATGCTATCTTGCAGAGTTGTGTTGATTCTACCATCTCTTTAATTAATCAGGTACTACCAATTACTCTTCCCCATCTTCTACCCTCTTGGGAAAGAATCCATGTTTCCGTCCATGATGGCGGTGGTTTTGCTCTCGTGTTGTTGTAATAGGATTGTACTCATGTTGAGATGTTTCCTCTAATGGGGTTTTCAGAAAGCTGGAGTTCCTTTTCCCTTGCTAGAATTAAGAGGTAAATGCTACCTTTGAAAAGAGGGAGCGGAACAAAGGGGGATAAGATTGATCAATATATGTTGTAGCTCACGAGTTAAAACAACATGAAGGGCATTGTGGCAGCTTGCATGTTAGTGTATTCTTGAGTATTCCTTAGATTGAACCTACAGAATCACCAAGTTCTCTTGAATTTGTCCTTAATCTCCTGGAGAACTATGGGAGTTAAAAAGTCTTTATTGAGTTTTTAGTCTCCTTCTGCAGTCAATCATCTTCCATTTGAATTTTCTTCATGATCATGGAGTCCTAGCCTTCAGTTTTAATGTGACTTGACTTCTGAGAAATTTTCTCCCAATGGAGCAATGCTTGAGCTAGGAGAAGTTCTTCATAAGCTATAGAAGCTAAAATTTAAAAGTGAGCTATTTCACCAGTTCGAGCAGGACATTTCAACTGTCCTTGAATTCATTTATGGCACACAAATGGAGCATGCAGCATGTAAGTTTCAGGTTGAGTCGATTTTTGTAAAATCAGTGTATTCTTAAATATCTCTCTCTACTAGAAAACTTTGTGTTTCCCTCTCCCTTGTTTAGTTTTTCAATAATTCTTAACAAATGCAAATCTAGTAGGCACTGATGATTATCGTTTGACAATGTATGGCTTTGCACGGTCCTATCAGCTTCTCAGTAACTTCGGTGTAGGACAACCATTATATGCCACGCAGAGGGATTCAAATGGTGAGTGTTATCTTTATTTGAATAGGGCTTTCTAACCATGAAAATCCTCTGAGAGTAAAATTACCCCTTCTCCTATCCACTGAAAAAGACTTAAAGGACTGTGCAAAATATTAGTAAATTATTCTGAAGTTCTTATACAAGTTTCAATTTACCAAGTTTTTCAAATAGTTACTAAAATATTTTGCAAATAGACTATATATAGTTTGAGATTTAAGCCTGTCTGTAAACCACTGTTAGTTGTTGAAAAACAAGTTTTAGCTGTTGTTTAATGATAAACCAGATGCCATTTAATAGTAAAATTCTCTAAAATCTCACTTATCATTTAGAAATCAGATAAAAAATGATTTTCCAACTGAATGGGAACATCCTATTTTCATTTGCAATGCTTTTTGTCAATTTGATGACAACTTGTTTTTTCATTTACATTGCTTTATGTTTTAAATCTATATGCAATTATTTCAAAATAAGATAATTCTTTTAATGAAAAAATCTAGATTTGTGTAAGTATATTTCATTTCATTATTTAGCACTTATTATTAATTGTTTAATCCAGCAACATACATATACATATAATTTTCTATCGGCTAATCCTTGAACCTCCTTGAGGTGCAAGTGCTAGTAAATACTCTTCGTGGAATGGCAGAAAGTTCACTAGATTGCGTCACGTGGTACCCATCGGACTGCTTGAGGTAATGAGCTGTCACTTCCATGCCAGATGTCAATCTCCCACTCTTTTGCGAGCCTGCTGTAGGTCCACCACAAAGGCCTTAGCAGAATGACAGAATGCTTTAATGGTCATCCGGTAAGCCTAGGTGGAACCGACCAACGAGCCCCACTAAATGCTCAGCCAAGTGCTTGCAAGATGGTAGATTCCCACAGTTCTGCAGATGTTTGCTGGCCGTCTTGTGCGGTTCTCGAATCTTTTACGCTGCTGTGGTCCGTTATTAAAATATTTCATTTCATTAATAAAATAATTTTTGAGGAACCACAGACAGAAGACTCAGCCCGTGAACAACTTTAAGTTGTACCGTGAACAACTTTAAGTTGTATGTATAAGTTTTAATAGGATAGGTGAAGGAGGGGAGCCAAATTTAATAAAGGCATGGGCAATGAGGTAGCCGTGCATAATAAATAATATTAAAACTGGGCCAAATTTAATAAAGGCATGGGCAATGACTTAGCCACATAATAAATAATATTAAAACGCGGGCTCAAGTGGTGAAAAGGAACCAAGGGGCCAGTTTTAATAAACGACGACCTATTCATAGGTTATAACTTGAATGACCGGGAACGGCTGTTGCAGGTCAATGGAGTTTTTAGTAGAAAAGTGCAATGGGCAATTAAGAGTGTTTCATGAGAAAATTCAAATATTTCCTAGTTTTCCCCGTCAACTTTTTGTTTTCTAAACTAAACTCTGTTGATTTCACAAAAAGTTATTGAATGTTGATCTCTATCAGCAAACAGATAGTAAACAGATGATGGAGGTATATGTATATCTCTTCGAAGAGAGAGATTAACTACAACACATCGAATGCTTATGTTTTCCCAATGTAGAGAGCATTAGATACAGGTAGTACAGAATCAAAAACATACTGTCCTACATTCAATAGAGTTCATAAAGAATCAATAATAACATACCGATTGAGAACGCTGAAGAAGGAGATGTGAATAATGAAGGTCTGTGCCTCTGAAAACAATAGAGGAGGCAGCCAAGGCTGCAGCTGTTTCTGCCGCAATTTCTGTTCCAGGAGTGTCTTTATCAATCTTGTAAAGAGTTCGAGGAGTGTCCATATCTTCTGGACGCTCCCAACAACTATGGTCTGGCCCCGGGTCTCCAACCTGTTTTTTTTATTCGCATCAACCACATTTACATATACTTTTGTTGGGATATTGAATGCTAGTATTTAATGTACAGGATATCTATTGCAATTGATTTGAGTGATCTTAAAAAACGTGTTGGGAACATTCGATATATTGAATAGTACCTGCACCCATAACTGATTTGGAGTTGCACTGGCCTTCAAAAAGTAGTCAGTGCCCCATTTAATAGCGTCTCTTGCATTCTGAATCTCTCCTGCAGCTTCCAACTGTTTCTCATAATGCAATGCCCCCCAAGCCAGCGTGGTGATAGTGAACGCCATGGGAAGCCCAAATTTTACATTATCTCCTGCATCGTAGTAACCCCCAACTAGATCAACCTGCACAGACATTCTAGGAAATTTCAAACAATATCTGTTGTTAAATTATAAAGAACAATTGCATGCATCCTCTACCTGTGTTATAAGCTGCAAGAATGGGCTTACATTATTCAATTGTCCATCAGTAAGGCCAGAATCCCCTCTCCACTTTACTCTTTGAGTATTTGGGAGTTTACCAGATCGTTGGGCCTCCAGGAAGATAATAGACTTGGATAAAGCCTCTCTGTAATCAAATTCACCGTCAAGTATGTAGCACTGGCCATAAGACAGCAATAAAGCCAGTGATAGAAACACCACTATGTTCTTACTCATAGTTTGTTTTCTCTACCAACATAGAAATCGCTTGAGAAAAATCTATGCACAGACACACCATGAGATTAGTTGATAACTGACAAGATTTATATCTTGATATGCACACCATAATTGTTATTTGTATCTTGTTATGCACGTTTGGAGGACATGTACAATATCTCCGTAGATAATTTCGAGATGAAGATCAAGAATAATCTTATATCTTGTTCATAGATTCCCGAGAGTTTATTTCCTCTGGCTGTTTATTAAATGTATATCAGGTAATAATATGAAGATAAGTGTTGAAGTATATATAACGAGCAATATTCTTATGATCACATGCCAGTGTATTATGATTTTGTTTATTGGTTCCGTTAAGGATTGCATCATCGCTGAATTAAATTAAACGAGGTATGGTGATAAGAATACAGCTACAGAAGAGACGGGGAAGTCTTTAGTAGCTGGAAATAGGAGATTGCAACATGAAAATTTATTAGGGGCGACTTTAACAAATATGACTAGGGATGATACGTTGGATTGAAATATGGGCTGCTATTCCAAAGCTTAGTGATGTGCCACCTCTCGAGGATTCTCACCCATCACATATGCAAATGTTTATGCGAATGTTCACCGACAAAGGCCCTAGCTTTAATCGTTTCCCTTCTGAATTCTAGAAGGCCACGTGGTATTTCAATGGTCCTCATCTTCAAGTAAAAAGAAGCTATTCAAAACAAGGCCAGGGTCCATCAGTTTATGGAATGTCTCTTTCAGGATTCTCAAAATGATGACCCTTCATTTATGTGAGATGAAGCAAATTAGATTTACAAAGAGTAAATACATTCTTAATAATGTCATTTCTATTTCAAAAGGCAGTAAATGGGTGAATGGGTTGATTTCTCTAAAAAATGCATTATATTTCTTAAATTTGATTTCGAGAATTTTTATGATCACATTGAGTGGTCTCTTATATTCACCATGCATTGAGCATAAGGTTTTATTGAATTTTTTTTTTCATTATTCATTTATTTTTAATTGATGTATTTATTTTTCTCTTTTTTTTCAATAGAAAGCTAATTAATTTTAGATTTTTTTTTGATGAATAGGCAGCTATCTATATTATTAATAGAGATAAAATTATATATTCACAAAAAAAGGGTAGGTGGTAAAAAGGCACACCCCGAGAGTCACATGGGAAGAGCCCAGAAAACCAAAAACCAGAGTCAGTTGGGCCTAGCCTAGAATTCCATAAACATTACAAATATATAAAATAAAACAACCATCAAGTGGTCAGAGCAGTGGTAGAAGAGTCAGGAGGGTCTTTGTCATCCAAGTGTTTCCCCATACACTAGCGGATTCTAGAGTGATGTCAGAAGGAGGACCCCATCCATCATCAACATCTTTCTCTTTATCTTTATCCTCACATTGAGGCGAGATTGCAAGTGCCAAACATGGAAGGAATTTACCAAAGTCTAGTCAACTAGAGCTAGTAGCAAGAGTATCATTAGAGGGCCACCAAGAACAACCACCGCTGCTCCCCACTGCTCCTTCAAAGGGCCACCCCTAGCTAGCCCATGGAGGAGAATAACAAGTCCACCAAGGAGGGTGGGAACCATGTCGAAGAGGAGGCTGAGAGCGGGGGTGAGCAGAGCCACTCTGTTGTTGGCCCGAGAGGGCAACCACCCACAAGAGGAAGTGGACGAAGGGGGCACTCGAGCAACAGTACACGAGGCATTACTGCAATGATCCAAAATCACCTAAAGGTGAGCCACCTTAAGTGCAACCTTGTTGGCTTGAACTTGAATCTGCAAGAGCACATTAAAGCAAATAATAGCTTTAGAATACAAAAAAACATTTTTATCCATTTGTGTGTTAGAAAATATGTAGGAATATCTGTCTTTCCACATACTGAAGAGGATTTCCACCCTAAAAGTGTGCCAACATTGGGTATATTTAATAGGAAGTCTGGGTGAATCTCCTAGCAGAATCATATGGCAAGAGAAGGGCTCCAGTTTGAAAGGCCGAAAGAAGTCATGAATCTAATTCTAAAATTGTTGAGCTCTGGTACAAACCGATGCTTAAAAGACTCAGCTTGCCCACAAAAAGGGAACGAGGGTCCTAGACCCCCAAGTGAACAAGCCAAGAACTCACAGGTAAGCCTTGTAACAGAATACACCAACCAAAGTGGGAAAGTTTCAACTCAACACTTGTAGACCAAGTGGCAAAAAATCTTTTGTTTCTAGACATGAACAGGGGATTGAAGAAGCCACCTTTGGTTTAGACTTTCAATCATAGGAAAGTGTGGTGAAAGCCATCTATAACCAAGCCTAGGCTTGTAATCCCTGAAAGGAGTGTTTAGGTACCACTTCTAGTCCTTCCACCAGGCCTTAGACCCATGAATTCCCACCTTATGAAGCATTTTTGTAGGAATGGAATTCACCAAACCATCATAAGTATCACGATCATGGTTTTGAAGCCTATAAAGGGCACAAAAAATCTTCCCACGACATGATGAACATTGTGGCTCTGTGAAACACTTGCTGAAAAGTTTGAATGCCTTTCTTGTGGAATCTTAGTGCCTTAAGCCAAGGCGAGTTACCCAGTGGCTAACCATTACTAGCAAAGAGAGGTGACCACCAAACATACTATTGATTGAATGAAAGCCCATCATGGAAACTAGATTCAGCCAACTGCAGCCAAGGCTTAACCACCTCTCAAGCTCTCCAAATGCTCTTAACCACAAAAGTTCCCACAATTTAAACTGGTTCCTTCATGAAAAAAAGGGTTTGAAAGCCAATCCCCTTCTAGGTGGTTCTATGAAAAGGAAAACCAGACTGAATGCAATGTCTGAGGAGAATCTTCCTAGCTTCATCTCCATTAAGAGCATGAATTATCCATTTCACACACAAGGCAGTCCCTTGTCGTTAAGTGGAGAGAAACCCAAGTCCTCCAAATTCTCTGGGAATCTAGCAAAACTCCTTGGAAACGTGGTGAAACCCTCTCTAGGACTCCACAAAGACCCAAAGAAAGTCTTGAAGTAGCTTTTCAAGCTTGACATAGGTAGCTTTCAAAGGGGCCCAACAAGACGAGTAGTAGACATGTGTGGCCACTAAAATCTTGGAGCACACTTGGAATTTCCCTACTAGAGAAAGAGGCTTAGTAATCCAATAGGCCAACTTGTGCTCAATCTTGGAGAGGAAAACTTGCTACAACTCAGCCAGAGAAGCTTGGAATGCAATAGGAATGCCCAAAAACCAAAATATTTTCCCTAGCCCAATTTGTTTCCAACCATACTATTGAAGCCAGTGAGGAGTGGGCAATATAGATTGTCTATAGCACAAAGTTTTATGCCACTAAATGGCAAAGGAAGACACTTGGTGAAAAATGTTAAAACATTCAAGAGCTACCTTAATTTTATTCTTTTCCTCTAGAAGAGTGAGGAAAGAGTCATCAACAAAATGGCCATTAATCAGTTGAGCCTAGGAGTTAGGTAGAGTAATTCCTTTGACACAGTTTTGAGAAACTGCATTTGCCAAGAGATAGCCAAATCCTTCGACAACAAGCACATAAACAGAAGGAGCAAGTAGACATCCTTACCGAATGGAGTGGAAAAACCCAAAGGCAAGAGATTGGCTGCCATTAATGGTGATACAAGTAGAGGTGTGTAAGAAGAGCATTTGGAAAACCTGAATGAAATTAGGCCCAAATCCCAAGGCTTTCAACATGGCTAGAATAAAAGGGCATTCAATGCGGTCATAAACTTTAGCAAAATCAATTTTAAGAAAAATAACTTTCTAGTCTAAATGCCTGGCCCACTCCATGCCTTCCCACACAACAATGATATTTTCCAAGATAAATCTAGACTTGATAAACCCAATTTTCTTTGAGCACACAATCTGAGGCAAAAGATGGCGAATCTTCAAAACCAAAGATTTGGCAATGTTTTTGTAAGAAACATTGAGGAGCATGATAAGCCGCTAGTTATAGATATCCTCAGAATCTCTAGACTTAGGTATGAATTTAATATTTCCTTTGTTTATTAAATTACCTAGGGATTTGGAATGAAAAGCCTCAACATAGACTTGATTCATGTCATTCCCAATGCAGTCCCAAAGGGCCTTGTAAAATTCTTAAGGGAAACCATCAATCCCTAGGGCCTTGTCATTAGTCATAGAATGAACGACTTCCTTTAAGTCTTCAACTATGAGTAATTATTCAAAAAAGGCTTTCTAGGCTAAAGATAGCCTATTTGGCACAACAACGAGATAATCCTGAAGGGCTTGCTATCTTTGGATGCAAACTCCTAAGTAGTGAAAACTTGTTCATGGCCTAGAGAATGTTAGGTAGCTCAAAGAGCACCTAAATTCCATCTTTAATTTTTTTAAGCCTAGAGATGAGCGTCTGACATGTAGGGTTAGAAAAAACTCCTTGGAGGCATGGTCACCAATGTTTAACTAGTGCAATTTGGCATTGATTTGTACACCGTTGACAAAATAAGTGTACAAGTTTCTTTTTGTGTCTTAATTCCACCACCCTAGCTTGTAGTGATGGGGAGAAAGGGCTAGCCACCAGAGCCTTGGCTGTTGAGCACGGGTCAGCTATGGTAGCCTTATAAGACCATGGGTGAAAAATGGATTGCTGGCACCCATAGATGCGCAAAAATATTTCCATGTGAGTGATAGCATTATTCCACCAATTAATCCAACCTGTATTATGAGTTGGTCTACATTCCAAATCCCAAAATCTACGAATGTGGGCCAATGTGGTTTGATGACAAAGAGGACATGTGTTAAAAAAGAACCATGTTTTGCAAGCCCAAGGCTATCTTGTCTCCCATTCAATGTGAAAATAAATGGGGAAATGATCTGACCAACTCACATCCTCTAACGACTTAACCGAGAGTGAAGAGCTATCAAAAGAGAAAAAAGATTAATTTGAGATCATAGCATGTGTGGGTTCAGAACAGTGGTTGACCACACAAGCATGCCAATATGGGGGAAAAAGGGTGATAGCTCTACTACACCCAGCTTCATGATCAATACAAAACATTTGACTGGCTGGCCAAATAGAGCAACAAGCTGACATGAGAAAAAAACATAAATTTTAACTTCTTGGAGACAAAGCACTTCAATACCAAAATATTTCTTCAAAGTATCCCTAACAAAATACTTCTGGAGAGGTCGGTCAGACCTCGAATATTCCATGAGTGGAAATTCATGAGTGAAACTCCTCCATATCATTGGAGTTCAACTCCTATTCATTTAGAGAAGAGAAGAAATTTGGCAAAAAACTCTAGTGGAACTGACCCTATTTGAATATTCAGAGAAGAAAGTCTTTTTTTTCTCTTGCACAAATTCACCTTCTTCCAATGGTGGAGAAGGACTGTGATACCTCCTTTGAGCTCTCAATGCGAGAGGAGAAGCATTCGGCTGTGCTATCATAATGATAGTAGGATGAGGCATATCCTTTGGCCTAGGCCATACTAGAATATTATCAACCCCGACCGGAGCCTTTCCCCTTCACCAAAGAGCTTGAAACTTTTTTTGTTGGTTCAGGGGCTTTGGAAGCCAGTCGAGAATCACTGGACTTATTTTTATGGTTCATAACCATGGTCCATTTTTCATCAAGTTTGGTAACATAATTATCTGCCTAACAAGGCTTTTCAAACTCTCATGGTGGAGAAGGACTATGAGGCATTGCCAAAGAGCAGTCTTTGATCTTGTGTTCTGCGGAATGACACCTATAACACATGCTAGGAATATTAAATTAAGTGACCTTCTGGGTATGCCAAAGATCTCTAATTTGAGTGTTAATGGAGTCCTTCAAATCTTGTGAAAGGTCCACTTTAATGCAAACCTGTTTCTAGGGTCGGGCCTAACAAAACCTATTTGGCCCAATACTAGTGACCCTCCCCAAAGAGGATGCAATATGATTCACAAAAGGCACACAAGGAAAAGGTAAACCTAGAAATTCAATCCAGATCGGGACACACAACTTGGTGTCATCTGAGACATCGAAGTCTTGGGTCCACACATAGAAAACCAACAAAGAAGACCTCACATACCAAGGACCATGATTTAGGATTTCCTAAACATGACTGACCACTACAAAATAGAACAAGAAAAAGCTTGGTTGAATTTTGGTGGACATATCAAGGTGGACCCCATGAGGGACCCAGGCCTTGTTGAACCATTCTTTAAGCACACTTTCAGGGGGATTCCTCCCAAAAAAATACCCAACTAGCGTGTGTTGCTCAATCCATTGACAAGCAGAATCAAATTCAGGAAAACATAACACCACACTAGTTGGGGAGTCAAAAGACTTACCTCGTGAAACAATTTCTAAACAAATTTCCAAGGTCATTTGTTTGGAGGAGGAGCCATTGAGCAGAGCTATTGAACTTCCAACACCAACAAGAATTGTTGGGTTATAGCTGATTGAAGGCATGTTAAAACAAAAAAACCATAGTAAATGCGATTTTACACAGAGGAAAAGAGAAAATTCCTATGCAAAGAGTGCAGACACAAGAAAACCCTAGTAGAGCTCATACACCTCCAAGAATTCCTATTTCATTCATTAATTTTTTTATTTTTTTTAAGAATATTTTTATTCATTGTGTGTACAAGGTTTTCTTCTTATTGTGTTTTATAGAATCTATGAATGTTTTTGCTATCTCTTTTCCTCTAAAGGTTGATTAATATCTTTTTTACAAATTTATTATCTCAAGCTCAAGAATGTAATGGAGTAAGACCTAATTTTGTAGACATAATATTTTTGTCTACTAGATTGGCTTAAGAGATACACATGGAAATAGTTAAGTAGAGGGAAAATGTTATTTTTGTTTTACACTTATTTTTCCTTCAATAGAGCACTTTCCAAAGTGGTGGTGACTAGATAAAGGTCTAACATGGTTGCCTCATATGAGTAGGGGTAGAAGTGGGTTATTAAATGTGCTTCTTGATATTCGTCAAGCTTTTATGTGGCATTATGAGAAATATTTTTCTACTCAAGAGTACACTTTAGATACACAAGGTTTTTTACGATAATGCCTCAATGTGGTGCTCTTCCAAGTGTCCAATTCTCAGTGTATTCTCTAAGGCCAACTTCTCACCAAATAACATCTAAAAAATTGATGGAGGTTTTCTCGACAATAAATTAACATGGTCTGAAAAAATTCATAAGGTCTATGCACTAAAGCATTTCACTCCAAATCTTTAGGGAATCTAATTAACAAAGGAAATGTTAACTTCATACCTTAATCTAGCGATCCTAAATGCGATTTTAATTAGTGGTTGATTGCTTTGATGAACATTTCCTAATACTAAATAATTATGAAAGATTAAATTCAAAATCTCTATCCTTTTCTCCCCTATCTTGTTTCATCATAGTAGATGGGCTTCATTAAATCTAGATAATTTTGGATAACATTATTGCTATGTAGAAAGGAATAGAATGGGAATTTTTTCCTAAACAAACCATAACTTTTATTAGGTTTGAATTTGCTAAGGCTTATTATTGCACTTAATTACAATTTATTCTTACCATTCTGTAAGTTCCTAGTTTTGGGCCTTATTTCATTCAATCGATGGAGATGTTTCTTTATGGATTTCAACTTGCATCATAATTTATAGCCACCAATCTACTTCTTGTAGGATTCATAGATCTATATATAAAGTTCATCCTCATGCTCTAATGCTTTATAATATTTCTACTAAATCATTTGGTCAACTCTTGGCTCATGTAGTCTCCCAATCCCTTGTCAAGGGGATAACTCTTCTTGATTCTTCTCAAAAAATCATCAATGGTCATATTGCATTGATGACTCTTCTTACTCTTATTGAGTAAGAAAATAGTGTCACTCAAGCCATTTAATACCTATACACCATCTATTAGAATTTTAGGTTGAGTATTCAATTGCAAAAGAATCAATATTGCAAGTAATTATTTCCTCCCAACCCAAATTGTCTTTGTCATTTTAGTTGAAAATAAATCAATCAAAGAGAAGCATTTCACTTTTGACTATTACCTTTAGGTTCCTTACCTTTACCTCCACACTTTAGAAAGTAGTGTTTGATCTATAATTGAATAAATTCTCAACTATGTGATTACCAAGGCACTTTCTTTGGTAGGTAAATTTCAAATTTTCTCAAAAGAAATTGCAGCCATGCATGTTCATCATGCATGTGAATTAAAAAAAATTAGGTATATTCTCTTAGCTACCAATGAAGGAAATCATAGTTTCCATAATGTCACATAGAATTGTTGTTGTCTACCTCACAAGTTTGGAGGATTTGGCTTGCTCTCCATTGAAAAATAAGGAATTACTACTATGTTCTAAGTAGATCATCAAAGGACTTGAGGGAAATGAATCATAGGAATTTCTAATCAAGTATTGTATTAATTTTATAATGGCTTCAAAGTGTTTTTCTTGGAAGGGTCTAGGATTTTCCACTCTTCTTACTATAATGGAAATTATCAAAATTTAGGTAAAATTTATCATCAAAAGAATATAGAAATATAGGGAAAGCATCAAGCCTGAACTTTTTTGGGTAGGAAATGGCTTCCACAATGAAATTTATATCAATAAAAAACTATTTGGTGGTCTCCAATTCTCTCTTTTCTAGACTTCCCTTTGGCCAAAGTGTCATAGATGCATGCCTTAATTTTTTATGAGAGGCGTTTATATGTTGCCAAATTTTCTTGACAAAGTCACCAATAATTTTCTCTCTTTTCTTGAGTTAATATTTTTAGTGTAGAAAAACGTTTGGATCCCTTTACATTTTTCACACCTATTTGGGCCATCCCTGCTGAAATTGGGATTTTTATGCTTTATTTGGTCCTCTTTTTCATCCACAAGCCTTATTTAATGCATTTCTCTGAGGATAATGTTGAAATTTATCTAATGGCCAATCGTAATTCATCTTTTTGGATTGTGTGTTCCACATCTAGTGATCTGGGACTCATACACCACCTTGGGAATATGGGTTCCACCTAGGTTTTGGGGTCTAATCTTGACTATTGCATTAAACAAGACATTTCATGAAGTTTCAATCCCAAGCTTAGGCTACTAAGACTTATACACCCCAACTGGCATATGAGTCCTACTTTAGCTTGGACCAATTTTGAATTCAATTCTTGGCAATATTTCACTCTTCTAGATCTGATGCTGACTTGTAGTGTTGTAATTTTGAGAAATTTGGCATAAATAAGTATAAATAGAAGGTTATTTCACATAATTTCTCCTAACAAGCTAGAACTTCATTAGCATTCAAGATTACTTTCACAAGAAAATTCAAGAGTTGATTATCAAGCATTTTGCAGTAGCATTAAAGATTCAAGTATCATGTCAAAGTCATCATGCATCATGTGTGTTTTTGAAATAACATTTGTGATGTAGGTTTTCGGGATTCAAGCAAGCATTCAAGATCAAGTTTCAAGCATTCAATCAAGAGCCAAGATCCATATTCATGCTAGCCATTTCATACAACATTCCAACCTTTATTTCAAGGGTTTGGTGAGTTCCAACATTGCATTTTCTTCATTCATCATTCATTCATTCTATTTCATTTCATTCTAAGGTTTGATTACCAAAATAGGCTTCGACCAAGGAAAAACCCTTTTCCCTAACATAACAAAAAATTTCCCTCTTCTTGTGTGATTGCAGATCTAGGTGTTTTGGAGATTGAAGATCCTTTGAAGACAAAGCTCCAAGATTGAATAGAAGTTTTCAAACTTATCAAGATGTTATCATCTTCATAGAAACTCATAGGTTACATGCCAAAATTCATACTTTTAGACTTAGAGATTGAATAAGACAAAAGATAAAGATGATCACTTGAGGCTACAAAAGTTTCAGTCAAACCCTAATACTGAGACTAAATTTCCACTTTGTGCGTATGAGTCTAAGTATACTACTTCTAACCATTTTTCTATAGATCCTGATTTTCCAGCAATAGATTCCATATTGAACATAAAAACCCTAACTGGGACTAAATCACCTAATATAACATATGAGTCCTAGTATACATTAAAAGTTAGAATTTTCGAGTTGTTGACCTTGCTTTGGACATCTTCATTCTTCTAGGTGCTTCTCTATTTAGCCTCAATCTCTAATTCTGATTTTAACTTTCATTTTATAGATCATATAGTTATATTTTCATATTACTTTCAATTTTTTCTTTCTAAGCATTTTCTTAGTGGTGAACCCCCTTTTAAATCACACTTAAGGAAACCCTCACATATACCCTTCCCTCAATTGAGTCACTTAGTTGAGGGATCTTAGTTTCCTAATGAACTAAGTGTGAAATTGGTCCCCTAATCAATAGTTCCATCTCCTAAAAGGTGGAACCCCATTTCTTTTTGTTCATTTTGGTGAACCCTACCTTTGGACACTTGCATTTTTCTTTTGAGAGCATCATATTCCTATATCAAGGTTAAATTTTTATTAGATCTTGCATTAGGGTGATCCCACAATACTCGTTTACAATTTTTGGGAGATCTTGATTTTTGTTGAAATCACATATTTTTAGAAAATATAATGATTTAAGCCTTGAAAAGTTCCATTTAAAGGATTTCAATTGAAGAGGGTTTGATCAAACCACCTTACAGCAAACCCACTTGCATAGAACCCCTCCAGTTTTAAACCATACCTATAACAAAGTCTCCTTTACACCTATCAAAATGCTGATAAGAAAACACTTTTGACTTACCTTTTGGGGGATCAAATGAATTCATTTAATTTTTTTTGTAATTATGTAGTCCTTATTATAAGCTTCTCAAAAAGTATAATTTTAAATAAATTTAATTTAATTATTATATTTATTTTTATTTCTCATGAATGTAGGGTTTTCATCAAAAATCAAGCTCTTTGTTCTGCACATGTGAAAAAAATAGAAAATTATCAAAAAAAATGAAAAATATAAGTGCACTAGATATTGAAGTCCTTGATCCAACAAAAAGAAAAAGAATTTTGATACATACAAAAAGGGTTATGTTGTATATAGTCCGCCTATGTCTAAATTGTAATTGGTTTGACTTTGAGACTTAATTAAGGAAAAAAACATTCAATAAAACACTACGAAACCAAATTAAAGTGCTAGATATTGTAGCTACAAATCTAAATCTGTTTTTTTTTTTAATTTTATCCTGCATGGAGAAAAAGTTATGTTGTATGTACAGTGAGCATCACTCCTTAAAAATGGTGTCTACTAAGAAAAAGTAGTTTGCTAAGGAGATGGAAAAAGAAGGGAAATATGATTCCAAAATTTTTGAAAAAAAATATTTAAAATCTATAGAAAAAATGTCACAAATCACTAGTTTGCATCATCTTCAAATTCCTCACAGTTTAGCCACTATAGGTGCTTGAAAGTGAAGATTTAGTTAGAAAAAATCAGTTTAGTGCCTAGTTTGGCTAAAAATTGTAAACTAGTATTGTGGGATCACCGATTAGTTAAATTGCATTTAGGACTTCTAAATGTTGCTTTAGTAAAAAGTACATATAGGTTGCATTTTTGCATCTTGCAATATTAAATTTCATTTAAAATTTGTCATTGCAAATAGTCAAGTCAACATGCAAGTTAGAAACCTTAACATTGACTCATAATTTGTTGAATTTAGTGTCAAAACCCTAATCTAGGACTCCTTCACCCACCTAAGCAATTTAGCCCTGATACGGGTTGTTTTACCTAATTTTTGGGAATTTTGTTTTATGTTTTTTCACTGTCTAAACCTTTCAAATACCCTACCTGAGACTCATTCACCCCTTTCAAAAATTTATTTGAGCATATCAGACTTGAATCTACATTTTACAACATTAAAAACATCATTTTTGTGCTCCTGATTGTTGTTATTAGATCTCTATTTCAAATAACTGAGTTCCTATTTTATTCACATTTCATTGGATCTATCCTAATTTGGTTTCACTCTAACTACAATTTTAAACATAAGAATTGGAATTAAAGAATATCACTTATCTTGTGTTCATTGCATTTATCTTGCATTCATTGATTGTCCTTCCTTTGCATGATATTTTCAACTTGGTGTCCTATTGCTAATACTATATTTAGACATAGTTTGAAACAATGGTTACTAGTGTTGCTCAAGAAAACATAATCCAAATCCATAAAGAATTAGAAAACCTATAACATTAAGTGATTATTAAAAACATTTCCAACACCACTATTCCTACCATAGATAACATACACTACACGATTGAAAGTGAACAAGGAATAGAACTTGCACGTAACTTAGCTCAAATTTTTGGAAAATATCTTACCTCAACCTCTAGTTGTGCTCAAAATTCGAATAATACTTAAAGTTATCAAGGAACCCAAATTCCTCATCCTATAACCATTGTGTCTATTCCTACTTACACCAACCCTCAAGTTACAACAATGATGCAACCTACTAGTAATTTCATTCCTACCTTGGGTATTTCCACTAGCAATCCTTATACATTTGTGGTATCTCACATCATATCTCCTACCACTTTACCTCACATAATTTTTCCATTCACTTTCCCCTCAAACACATATACACCTCCACCATATTCACCTCCAATATCCCAAAACATAGCTAATGATTCCATCCTTAACCATCTTTTGCAAAATGTTTCATCCCTTCAACAAAAAAATTTCCACCATAAACCAAAATCAAAATGGCAAACCTTCATACTATGTCAAAAGCAGTCCCTTATCCTTGGAGATATTAAGAACTTTGATACCGCAAGGTATATAGATTCCTAGGTTTGAAAAATATGGAGGAAAAGGAGATTCTTTTAAACATGTTTTTTCTTATACCACCGTATGCAGTGACTTCATCCTTGAGGATAAGCTCTTGGCTAAGCTTTTCCCTAGGTCCTTGAAGGATACCTCTTTAGAATGGTTTTCATTGTTATTGAATAACTCAATTCGTTCATTCAATGAACTTTTTGAGGCCTTTATCAACAATTTCCAAGTGCACACGACTCTTAAAATGACCTTAGTTGATTCGATGAGATGTAAGAAAAAGTGATGATGAAAATGTTACTAACTTTATTTCACGCTACCAAATGCTTTATTTACAAATTGACGTAAAGATTCTCAATCCTCACCTGCAATGAATGTTCATTGAAAACTTACAAAGTAAGATGCAAGATAGGATTGGCATGATGGATTTTCCTTCCTTCATACACTTGTGTACTTCCCTTTGTGATTATCAAAGCTTGATTAGTAGTCGTGAAACAAAATCCACCTCTATCCATCTTGAAAAGTTTGAATCCACAAATCAAAACAATTATCAACCTTTTAAGAAATAGAATTAAGGTTTTCTTCAAATAAATCCCCCTCAAACAACCTAATATGTTGAGACCCAAGTGGCTACTATATAGAAGACAAATCCTTTTTCATTTGGGGATCCAGCTAGACAATTTACTCCCTTACTTGATACTCATTTGGGTATCTATCTAGGGAAGAACTTGATTTCCCTATCTCCTATTAAATTCTCGATCCAAATAAGCCTTTACCTCCTAACTTTAGATAAAATTCATATTGTCATTTCCACCAAAAAAATGGACATGATACAAAACATTGTAAGAATCTTAAACATCTTGTGCAAGACCTCATTGATTCTAATCATATCCAAATTGGAGGTGTTAATGATCAAGGAAATAAGTTTTTTTCCTCTCCTAACCAAAACTTGCAAAACTTTACAAACCACATGCCAACTAATAATATTTTGTTTGTCAAAGCTAGTGAAAATAAGAAGAATGACATGATGAATGTTGACACGAATGAAAACAACATAGATACTAATGAAGAAATTCCTAGGGATAGTTTGGTGGGATTGATCAAAATTCTACCTCATAAGGCCCAAAATAAAATGCCTATTGACATGTCTTTCTCCTCAAAAGGTATAATTATAAATGCACTAGGTGGTCCTCTTTACATAGTCAATTGAATCAATGAAAATCCTACTAATAGGATATTAAGTGATCCCATTTGTGGAGAGAATGTGATCACTGAAGAATTCTTAATTGTGCATGAACTCTATCAAGATACATATGAAAAACTGAAATCATGGATTAAAATACATAATGGTTTCACTTGCCCTATCATTGGTTTGATCATCCTCTATTTAAAAGTTGGAATGAAACAATTAGATGTCTCAGTCTCCATCATCCCGACATTGGATCAATTTTGTGTGAAGCTTGGTTATCCATGGCTACAATCCATGGAATCCATCCCATTAGTTGTGCGTAAATTTTTAAAGTTTAAGTTTTACAATGAGATATTTACTGTGCACCATAGTGGCTTTAATCATATGTCTTCCCATGGGAATTTCTCATTGGATTTCTTTTGGCCTGAGCCTATTGAACCTATTAAACCTCGTGAGGACTTCTTTTTCAAATCCTATCAAAATTTTAAGGTGAAGTGTATAGTAGAGCTATCCCTTCAAAACATGCCTCAACCCAGGATTGAGCCTCCTATCCTTGATGAAACCATGATAGAACCAAAAAAAAATCCAAATAACCAAGACCAACCCAAGATAGATCCTTTTCCTATCTCCCACAAACAACCAAGAGACAACCAAAACAATCCTGTCAAGCCTGCTAAAATAAAACAAGTTTACAAAACTAAAGGAAAAGTGTTTGAACAACTTCCCATGGTTCCTTTTTCTCCTTCCCTTAGGGAAGAAAAGAAACCTATGGTTGATAAACCCACTCCTACATAACACAACTTAAAAATCATACCAAAAGAAACATGAATGATATAGAGCATAGGAATAGACTGTTGAGAAGTTGTTGAGATGATTTAGCATTGTTGTCATTGATGTCAAAACCTTGGATCTGAAAGGTTTTTCTCCTGATGATATATAGAAATGATCTATCCTATCGATTTCTATGATGTTGTGTAGTGTGGATGTTATTCTTGATCCAGCTATGGCAATACTTATTTTTGGGACATTCGTGGAAGTGAGTTAATGCAGAATAATGAATTCTAATCTTTTGATGTTGGTTGTTGTGCTCAAATTTTACTCCGGGTATCCTTGCTATCCGGACATTCATGTATCATGTTACAAGTTTTGGTATGTCTAGTTATGTTTCTTCAATTCGTACTAAAATTGATGAAAATCAAGATTTGGTCTTGGTTGTGCCATTCCCATCGACTAGGGAATATATTTCATGTAATTCAAAGTTTTCTATCTTTTGATAATTATGCTATGTGATGAACCTATCTTATGTGTGATCTATTTATGGGTCCCTTGGTAGTTCGTGGTAAGGAGATATTTATGTGAAACCTATCTTTTGGGTGCAATGCTTGTGTGTCAATTCTTATTGAATATTTCAAGGTTGTTCTTCAAGCCAACATGTTTTGTGGTGATTTAATTCAAATTGTGTTTGACCGACTTAGGAGATTATGAAGGCAATGGAATGGTATAAGTAATTTTTTTGTTTATTCAATGAAGCTAAAGTGTGGTGTGTGTGAGCAGATAAAAGGGTGGAAAGGATTATGAGATAAGAAAGTTGAAGGCAAGTGTCAAGAAGAAGTAATTTTATTTGTAGAGGTTGTGCAGGAAAGGTGTGCAAAAGATTCTTGATCAAGTTTGTTGTAGATAGATATTGTGCTCTAAACTGGAACTGACTTCATGCATATGTAGATATAGTTTCATCAGTTCATTTTTGTCAATGAGACTTTTTTTTAATCAAATGTTTTAATTGGGCAGTGAGCCCACTAGCAATGACCCTTACCTGTAGTGAGCATTTTGGCAGTGATCCCTTTGTAAAAACCACCTTAACTAGTATCACCTTAACTGGTGTTTTATAATTGATAATTAGCATTCGTCGTGGTTTTTCCCATCTTGGGTTTCCACGTAAATTTTTGTGTACATTGTGCATGGTGTAGTTATGTGCTTTCATGTTCATATCTATTTGATTATTATCTAATTGATATAATCCTACTCCATATTAATTACAGTAAAGAAAATATTTTAGGATAACTAATTCACTACCCCTTTGAGTTATTTATATTGTTCAACAATTGGCATCAGAGCTTGGTCCCTTGTAGATATACCTTAACTACTTGAGGGTGATCTTGGAAGCTTGAAGAATATGGCAAGAGATTATTACTTTGAGGAAGAATTGAAGATAATGTTAGATGATATGGAAAGTACAAAATTTAAAAATTTAGAAATGAAAGAAAACATCTAGGAGGAAAATGCTTGTATCACAAAGCTAAGGGAGCAAATCCAAAAATTCAAAGCAATAAATAGAGAGTTCAGCCAAGAATTAAAGGAGTCAAAGAAAATTATTGTGGATTTAAAGTAACAATTGGATGAATGCAAGAATACTAAATAAAATCTCAAGGAAACCATCAAAAAAGAATTAGAAGAAAATGAAAAGTTAGATCAAGAGTTAAGAAGGCTAAAATCATAAGCAAGAGTATGTGAAAGTAGCATAATTCTATATCATCTCTTGACCCTATAGAAATTTCACAAGGATAGGGGAGGACTTGGATTCTCTGGTGAAAGCTCAAACCAAAACACTAAGGGAAAAGACAAAGTAGTTGAAGCTAAAGCAAGATCTGTTATAACAAGCAAGGTCTAAGACTTTAAAACACCTGCGAAAAGACATCCGGTCAGGCAACCAATTGCTCAAAGTTACTTATCATTTAATGGCTACTATTTTCTATGAAAAATTTTTGGACATGGGGCTATAGAGTGTAGAAGCAAGAAGAAAATGAGTACTCAATGCTTTAACTATCACAAGTTTGGTCACAAAGCAAGTCATTGCAGAAGTGAATTATCTAATCCAACTAGAAGGAATCGAATGAATAATCTCTTTCATGGTAATTGTTATTTATGCCATGGTTATGGTCACAAAGCTAATTAGTGTAGATCTAGGGTTCACTCAGTTAAGTCAAGACATACATGGTACAAGTGTAGTTAACTCGAACATTATGATAACACATGCCGATATGTTACTTCGGAAAAGTTTGAAATTAAAAAGATGGTTGCAGAATCAAATGAATCTAAGAAGAATACCACCATGGTTTGGAAGGAAAAGGAAACAATTGTGGGGATATCTTCTATGATACTAGAGCCTAGTACAATCTCTTCGAGAATCTAAGCCAACTTCCTTGGCTCAGGTGGAGTTTTGCAATACATATCCTGTTGGTTCCCCCTCTCCGAAGTAATATTGATGTGCTTTCAACATGACTAAGTTTGATTCGGTTGATGAAGCTCAATCTAGCTGATTGAAAAGTGAAGTACTATTGATGGTGTCATTGATGTAATTTTTTGGCAGAAAAATCATCATGAGCTATGATTAAGGATAAAAGGTGGAGTTTTCAAACCATTACTCATAGCTTACAAACAAGGAGAAGAGATTTCGCTGAGTAATAAAGGATTGAAGAAGCTAAGAAATGGAATCTGCGTTGGTTGAAAGTTAATCCAGTGGTGGTATTCTGCTAAGGCTAAAGGAAGTAGAGTTAGACAAATTTGATTATCGGAAGATGAAGGAAATGGAACTAAGGTTTAAGATTGATGAATTTCATAATGTAAGTTCCCTGAGTATGGATTTATGGGGAGAATGTCCCTGGATTGCCAACAAAGAGTCTATCTTGTTCCTATCGAGTCGATTCAAGGATGGCAATATCATTTTGGATAAACCTTATTTGATCACTAAGGAAGCCATTGAATCTATTACTAAATACAGTGTAGTGTTGGTGACCTCCTTGGGAAGAAGACGATGAAATACATAGACATGGAGGAACTTACTGGTATTGACAAGGACCCCCGAGCTTTACTGATAAATACCATTTTCGATCCTGTAGTAATGTATTGAACCATATATTTTTGGGTAGGGATTTATAGGCTACTCTTGCACTCTTAGGATGTTTCTCTTAAAAGAAGAGAGATAAAACCCACCAAAAGTCTAGGTGGTTCACTCAAATTAGGAAATGTATGATGTAATTAAAGCTAAATGAGATGATCTAAATGAGAATAATCTAAGTAATTGATTGATTATAAATCCAAAACCTTAGAAATATGCAATATTTGAAAACACAACGATGTTTGCAAAAAGCTTAAAATGATTAATGAAAATGAAAATTAAACTAAAAAAAAGCTAAATCTCAAAATGTGTGCACCTAAGAAGTAGAAGAGGAATAGAAAGTATTCTGGAAATCTGATAAATATGAATTTGAGCTTACTGAGAATCATTCGCCACCCTGGGTGAATCAGTCCCAGGTCAAGGTTTTTTCACACAAAAACTATTTTTTGCTAACTAGGTGTCTAGATCTACATCTGACTAAAAATGACACCTCAAGATGGACTCATTCTCCATGCAAGGAGAATCATTCCACTTTCAAATTTATGTGATTTCAAATCTTTTTTCTGCACCTTGACACCTGTATAACACTTTCTGACAGAAACCGGAATTAGGATCTCAGAAAATTCTTTTAAAACAACTTAAATTTTTTTGTCTAATGGGGGTTTTCCTTGGTCAAACCCCTAGTTGGGTAAATAAACCTTTGATGAATAAAAATATGCATAAAACCCTAGCCTTAAATGTGTTAAAGACTAGGAAAGTCTGAAGTATGTCAAAAACCCTATCCTATTGTGCAAGAATAAGAAATGCAAATATGATTTGTGTGATGTAATATATCAACCCTAGAAATCTAACAACACATCAAAAATGGAAAAAAAATGACATGCAAATGAAATGAAAACCTTAATCTAAAGATAGACAAGAAATGGAAGATGGAATCACTTTGAAAACAAGTCTTTAGGCTTGATTTGATGGCTAGTTGCATCTCCTCAACCTAGATTTCTCCATGATTCACCATAGGAATCCATCATCAACCCTTTGCAATGTCGAATCTTGATAAAAAAGTGAGCTTCAAGACTTGCAAAAACCCTAGTTTTCTACCCTAAAACTTCAACTTTGCTAATGAAACTTCTTGTACAAGACTTGACTTTAGAAATTTCTTTTGTAAAATGATTAAATGATGTGTAAAATGACTAAAAAATGAGTATTTATAAGTTCAACGCCTAATTTTCCAATTATTTAGACCTAAGACATCAACATTCACTGAAAAGTTAAGTTGAATTAACTAAATTCATGCTCAAAATTGAAATTTCCCTCAAAAGAGAATCATTTGCCACCATTGGCGAATGGGTCCCACCAGAGGGGACTCATTCACCCAAGGTGGAGAATGGGTCCCACTAGTGGTTTTTGAAATTGGGAGTTTGGGATATGAATGAATTGAATGTTTTTTGCCAGGATTTAAGTGATTTGTTAGGTAAAACAGGCCTCTAAATAAAAATAATAATGGGTTTTAGTGGCCTATAAATGTCATTTTGAAGGATAAATGATGCAAAGGGACTCAAAAGTGGATCCAATTATTTTTGGAATTGTCTATTTTCTCAAGAGGGTCCAAGTTTCCATGACACAGGTATGTTGTTTACAGTATTACATACAAAATCTATTTCAGAAAACATGAAGGTTCTACTTTGGCTATTATTATGTATCTTGCACATAATATGGTGAAGGAAAATTAAAAATTTGACTTGTGTAGCCTAATAATGGGAAACATATTTTAGAATGTCAGAATGTCTTTGCTTGAGAGTTATCCCTTCTGATTTGGGTCTCTGCTCATATGTTTAGTATTTTACTTTCTGAGTTCGCTACCGTCAAAGGAGAATGTTAAGTGGAATTATAGCATCCCCATCATAAAGCAGGTTTACAGATATTGGGAATGTATGGAAGGTAAAACAAGTGCATGTAATGTTTATTTCTCATCCTTGCAGATGAATCTGTGCTCCAATGTGATAGTGTCTAGTGCTATGCCTATATGTCAATTTGAGGAGGGTTCTTCCTAGAATAAGAAGTTAGAAGTTGTCATTGGCGGTTCCCCTCTAGAACCTAAAAGGAGGTAAATAAACACAAAGGATGTTATCACTATCTGAGAAGAGGAGGAGAAGAAAGAAAAGTATCTACCTAGATTTGACTCTTTCAATCTAGATGAAGTTCGTTCGGTGTTGGATGAAGGTGATATGAAATAGATTAGTGAAATGTGGCATGACTACTCTCTAGACAGTAGGCCTAGAATTGAAGATGCTTTTGTTGATTATCTTCTCAAAAAGGGTATTACTGTTTGAGCTATTTCTGACTCATTACCAGATGATTTGGTAGAAGTTGTTGAAGAAAGGTTGTTGTAAAAAGGACTTGGAGGACATAATATTCAAGCTATGACTGAGCAAATTTGTTTCAAATCCGAACAAAAATTATCCAAGCTCATTGGTGAGACAAGAGAATGCATTAAGGAGATGTCTAACATCTATAGGTATTGTCTTCGTTGGCCTACTACTGTTGATAATTTTAGAAGTAGAATTGAACATATTAAATCTAAATTGAATGATATCAGAAAGTTTTTTGACTTCTTAAAAGATGAAGATGGGAAACAAAGAAAAAGATTTGGAGAGTTGCAAGTTGAGTTATTGTCTATTTAGAGACAAAGGGAAGATTTTGTTAAAACTTCCTAATGGGTATGTGCAAGATCATCATGGAAAAAATACACCCTTAAGTGGCAAAAAAATCAGAGTTAGGGAACTTGCCATAAAAAATTGAATAAGTTATCTATATTATTTCAAAAATATGTAACAATAGAATTTGTAGAAAAATGAATCTAGTTTCTAAACTACTAGCTTTTTAAAAAAAATAAAAAATCTATTTGGTGATTTTTTTTAAATTTGACTGCAATAGTACTTAAATTTCAAGGAAAAAATAAGAAGTAGGTGTCTATCTAACCACCCTAACCATAATCAAATGATAATATTTTTTTATAGGATTTTAGATATAAGTAGAGGACTCATGTCTAGATGTGATGGATATTTTTTTTGTAATTTTTTTCCATGAAAATAATTAATTATGAATTATTTATTACAAATTTTTAAAAATATAAAAACTCGTATGTTTGACCACCTTAACTTGGTCAAAAATTCTGAAATTTATTTTATTTTTTCAATCCTATAATATACGAAGCATAGAATGTAACACATATTTCAAATTCAAAAAATGTGATACCATTTGAAAGCTATAGATATTTTTTAATAAGCCTATCAATTAAGACTTTGGTCATAATTCAAAAAGAAAATGAATAATAATTATTAATTAAATTCAAAGTAAAACATTACTTATATTGGTGAAAATCTGAGAATCTCCTTTAAAAACCCTTTTCATTTCATCAATTTTGGGTAAAAAAAATAGTTACCCACCTAACCTACACATACCCATCATATCGCCACTTTTTGGCCCATCATGATCCTACACATACCCTGGTTGGTCAAAGAAATTGTTGAGGTCCGGTTGGATCATATCTTCAGGACACTTTCTAATGTAGAGGTTTGTGGACGATAGCACCTATCTCTAGTTTGGTCATCTTCATTTATGCTATTGACTTTACTAGACAGTATGTGTCCCATAATGTTTTCTATTGTACAAAGCTGGGAAATGATTCTTCCAACTGTGAGGGGAAGGTACAAGAAAAAAATTTCATGTGAAATGTGTTATTTTTACTTGATTTCCTTGACAAAGGGGGAGCGCTTGGAGTTTCGGAGTTTTGTATTTTTGAGTATTTGTTATTTTTACATCAATGCCAAAGGGGGATATTGTTGAGAATTTTTTTGGATAATTTGGGTATGTGTAGGATCATCATGGAAAAAACAAGCACTTAAGTGGCAAAAAAAACAAAAAAATCAGAGTTAGGCAACTTGACATAAAAATTTGAATAAATTATCTATATTATTTCAAAAATATGTAAGAATAGAATTTGTAGCAAATTGTATTTAGTTTCTAAACTACTAGGTTTGTTTAAAAAAAAAAATTATTTGGTGAAAATTGAAATTTCAATGCAAGAGTACTTAAATTTTAGGAAAAAAATAAGTAGGTATGCGACCACCTAACCAAAATAAAATGATAATATTATTTTATAAGATTTTATATATAAGTAGAAGACTCATGTCCGATGTGATGCATATTTTTGTGTAATTTTTTCCAAGTAAATAATTAATTATGATTTTTTATTACAATTTCTAAAAAATATAAATACTTGTATGTCGACAACCTTAACTTGGTCAAAACTTTATGAAATTCAATTTTTATTTTTTTAATCCTATATTATGTGAAGCATAGAATGTGATGCATATTTTGGATTCAAAAATGTGATACCATTGAAAGTTATACATGTTTTTCAATCAGTCTATCAATCAAGACTTTAGTCATAATTTGAATAGAAAATGAATAATAATTACTTATTAAATTCAAAGTAAAGCATAATTTATATTGGTGTAAAGCTGAGAATCTTCTTTAAAACCATTTTTGTTTCATCAATTTGGGGTAAAAAAAAAGTCGTTGGCCACATACCCATCATATTGCCACTTTTTGGCCCATCACGATCCTGAACATACCTATTTAGCATTATTGTCATTGATGTCTAAACCTGGGATCTAGAAGGTTATGCTTTGGATGATATACAAAAATGATCTATTCTATTGAGTGCTATGATGTTGTGTAGTGTGGATGTTATTCTTGATCTGGATACGACAGTACTCATTTTTGGGACATCCGTGGAAGTCAGTTAATGCAAAATAATGAAGTCTAATATTTTGATGTTGGTTGTCGTACTGAAAGTTTACTCCAATTATCCTTGCTATCTAAAAATTCATTTTGCATGTAACAATTTTTCATATGTCTAATTATGTTTCTCCAGTTGGTATTGAAATTGATGAAAATCAAGATTTGGTCTTGGTTGTGGCATTCCCATCAGCTCCAAAATATATTTCATGTAATTCCAAGTTTGCTATCTTTTGATAATTATGTTATGTGATGAACCTATCTTATGTATGACCTATTTCTGTGTCCCTTGGTAATGTGGTAAGGATATATTTATGTGTGACCTATTTTTTGGGTGTGGTGCTAGTGTGCAAAGCCTTATTGAATATTTCAAGGCTGTTCTTCAAGATGACATGTTTTGTGGTGATCTAATTCAAATTGTGTCTAGACAACTTAGGAGATTATGAAGGAAATGAAATAGTATAAGTAAAATTTTATTTTGTTTGATGAAGAAGTGTGGTGTGTGTGAGCAGATAAAAGGGTGTGAAGGATTATGAGATAAGAAAGTTGTAGGAAAGTGTCAAGAAGAAGTAATCTTCTTTACAGAGGTTGTGTGAGGAAGGTGTGCAGAAGATTCTTGACTAGATCTGCTGCAGACAGATATTATGCTCTAAATAGGAACTAACTTCATACATATGTAGATGCAGCCTCATCAATTCATTTTTCTCAGTGAGACTATTTTATAATTGTTGATGTGTTTTTTATGCACCTCTCAACACAGGTAGTGCATAGGTGCACTACCTCTCTTGAAAGACAATATTCCATAATCAAATTACATAACACTATTCCAAGGTCTTTAATGTCAGGTCTTGATAGTGCTTGGAATATCTCAGTTATTTTATGTGATTTGCTAGAATCACAAGGTAGTGTTATAGATGAGTTACAAAGCATGAAAGTTGGGTTTGCAAATGCAGTTTCAAAGTGCTGAAAGTGAATGAATAGTGGCTATCCACTCAAAATAGCAAGATGAAACTCATCAAGTTCATCTGATTTAGCTTCATGGTGATGCTTTGGATCCTACTCTAACCAAGGATTAAAAGAAACAACAAAAGGAGAAGGGTTAAGAAAGTTATTCTAATCTTAAGCTGCGAATGAATAGTAACAATGGTGGCTGCTAAAGTAGATAGGCTTCCTAAACTAAGTTTTGCTTGACCAAGAGAAACCTACAGCTACACAAAACCAGTGCAATCTTCTAAGGTTTGCTGATTTTTAAATTGCACATGTAATTGAACTAAGTTGTAGCATTGGAATAAAGAAGCCCACGCTAACTTTGCACAACAACTTGTCATCAACAAGTGCTAAAAGTATGGGCTGAAAGCTCATCAAATACCAAAACAACAATTTCCATTATCACTTCCATTCAAGAAACTAACATTAAAACTAATATGGAAGGAAAAACCATGCATGCAAGATAAGCAAAATCAAAGAAAACATGCATAAAATCATGAAATGTTGTCTTCTATTGCTACAAATGTTTTTTACAAAAGCTCTCCAACCCTTACAAATAAGGGGGAAGCCCCTATTTATAGTTTTCCAAATCCCAAATGAATGGCAAGGATCAATTTGCAATGAATGGCCCATATTCAATTACATTAGGGGTTTCACCTACTTACAATATTCAACAATTAAAATACATTCCTTATCTTTTTCTCTATTTTGTCATCTAGTGCCCGATCCACTATATGAATTTAAATCATGTAGTTGATTTCTCTTTTTACTGTAGCTAAAACTGCTTGAAAATTGTCTTTTGCTTGCTGTGCTTGCAGTGTTCTTCCTTTGATCAAACGAGCCCGTCAATGATTGGCATCAATGGATTAGTGGCCCCTGATTCGGGCGGAAAGCTCCTTAGAAATCATCATCATCTGGAAAAAGGTAGGACAACTCCCTCAATGGGCCTTTCTGATAGACCTACGGAAGGCTTCTTGACTCCTGCAAACATGAAGTGTCGTAAGTGCATTTATATATGAGTTAAGGAAAATATCAGTCAAACCTACAAATTCCCTATTAGATATATCCATGCATCATCAAAATATCTTGATATTCATATTTGGAGCTCATTTGGGCCATAAACATTAATGTGTGGTTCAAGGGTGCGAGTGCCGGA